>JAOTOM010002384.1:7500-100780 GCA_034440615.1 Ashinkailepas kermadecensis
TGAAAATGGATCGATGTTTGAATCCGAAACGTTAATAAACGAATATAACTGTACATGTCACTTGGTGAAACAATTTACCAGCTATCTAACGAAACGAAGAAAACAATACGATCAATCGAAAACCTAGACAGAAAACTTGCTAAAGCTAAATGCGCTCTTCTCTTCAACAACCAATGTATAACAGAAGATATCCTGCCAAAATATACCGATATATATATATATATATATATATATATATATATATATATATATACATATATACATATATACATACATACATATATGTATGTATGTATGTATGTATATATATATATATGTATATATATATATATATATATATATATCTGATTTGATTAGACACAGATAAGTAAGCTTTCACACAATAATACTTATTTGTAGTTATTGTCATTGGTTTTTGGTAAATAACTTCAGTACCCTTCATTCTTTACTCACTGGCAGCTGACAATTTGACAATTGTAATGCTAAGCATGAATAATTATGCTGTTTTTACTCTCTACTTTGTGTCATGGCATAGTATTCACGAAGATACATGCTTTATATACTTTGTTCATAACTTGCATTTTAGTCATAAGACTCAAATGACTAAAGACTCAAATCACAAGACTAAAATGACATGCCTTGCAAATGTTTGCTCTTTTGTTTTGTATCTCAAAACAAACAGAAGTATAGCCAAAGCACACTGTTGGCTCAAAAATTACTTTCAAGGGCATACACCTTTTCTCATTGACATTAATTCCATGCAGATTTTTGCAACTTTTAGGTCCAGACATGAGAACACTGTTACTCCTTGCATCTGCTGAAACGTGTTCGGCATGAGTTATAAATTATTCGCGAAATAGGGTGTAATATACCACTTACTGAACACTTAATCGACATCCTTCCAAAAGAAGTATTGACATCTTGCCTATTGGTGCGTGTTTGTGGAAGTCTTCATGCCTCGTTTCTAAGTATCCCGTCTATAGATATCATACTTTTGCCCATCGTAACGGGATCCGGCATCGTGATAACGAACATCCCGTATCGCAATTCCAGGCGAAGGGATTACCTATGATGTACAATGTTATGTTAGACAATGCCAGTGTATAGCATAGGTGTTTGTATGGTTATCGTTGATATCGGTATCCCCAAATTAGATAGCTTTGAAAACACGGAGAACGGAAGTCGCAACGCATGTACGCATGTACGCAATTGTCTCAAAACTGAGATCATGATGGACCAAATCTGACACTTCAGATTGGAGGTTTGGTCACGCTGGAAACTATTTCAGCCTGGAGATTTCGTCAACCTGGCACTTGGGTGACCAAATATCCAGCTTCCGTATCTCCTCAATTGGCTGCAATTGTGCGACGGGCAAAACACGATCAGTCTGCAACAGGGTTCGATTTATACTTCGCAATCCTAGATGTGAAGAATGGGCGCACATGGCCAATGAAGTTCATGCGCCCTAAAGCCCAAATAACTAAATAACTAACCTAGATGTGAAGAAGAAAATGATTTGCTCGTCTAATCGGATATTTGTTTTCAAAACTGTGACATCATAATCTCTGTGTACTTTCCAGGGAATCTTGAGAACTCTATCACAGAGCAGCTGATTGTCAAACAGCTCCATTTAACCTTTAAATGAGGAAAGTGAGAGGATAGTATTCTGAATAAGAAAAATGCTTGAACAGGCTATCATTCTAGCCCTGGTCTTCAGCGCTGCTGAGTGTCCAACAGCCATTAATGAGCAAAGATTGTTTTTGTGTTTATGTAGGCACCTTGAACAGGTTCAATTTCAAATGGTTCTGGGGATGGATGGTAACAGTGCATACAACTGAACAAGCTCCACTCAATGAATTTCCTCACAATTTATAAACTCATCCTTCATGCATATCTAGCATGTCATTGGGTGCACAGGCATGTCTTTATCATACTATTTGTGCAGTTTTTTAAAAACTATTTTTACTTCCACATGCACACTGCATTTCTCAGTAATGTAGCAGGGGTCACCCCTCCAACAAGGTGAACTGGGGGTTACACTGTAATTAGGTATCTAGTATCCATAGAATCCGAGTCTAATATATATATATTTGGGAAATTATTCAGGCGTGGAGTGTGCTGCCACGAGTTGGTACTGCTTCGCCCGTAGCCATCCTTACTCGTCATGACATAATGAAGTCATCAATACCTTTCAAACATATTTTTTCTCAAGTTGGGTGTAAAGACAGACAATATGACGTTGTTTGTAATATAACTGAAGAAAAAAAATGATTGATTTAGAACATTAAAAAATGAACCTTCTGAGCACATTTGCTCCAAAATTGTCAAATGGTTGGGGAAGGGATGCCTGCCTAATCATTACCCAATGTGTGACCATCACTTGGTGAAGGATAGGATAGGGTAGGATAGTTTGGGGTAGATGTAGGTTAGGTCAGGACGTCTACATGAAGTAAATTCATTAAATCAGGGATGATGTACAATCACCCCACTGATATTTGAGGGCCGCGTGGCATGGACGAAGTGGAATAGACGAGTGGTGTAGTTGCTAAGGTGCATCAATAATCTTAATGAGACTATGGGTTTTAATCCAACAGCCCACTCCGAGTAGGATCTCTTATTCTTCATGTGCGTATACAAGTGTTTATCCTAACAAGATAATTGCAGCGTCCATACCATCGTCAGTCAAACAGTGAAATGAACACAAAAGTCAGTCAGACATGCCACGAGACATGCCACGAGGTGAGGTACAAGTGTGATATCATACCGCCCTACGATTCTCATTTAAGTGGTATTGGTATATTTTTATTATGCATTATATTATCCTTTGATATTTCTTTGTCATTTGTCTGCTGTATTGGTATTTACATGACCTATCATTAGCGGATCACTGTACGGCTGAATCCCCTCTCCATTCAAATTAGGTCGTCGTATGTTCCAGTATTGGTACCAGCTAGATTATCCATCAATGTAGCGAGGCATCAAATCATAAGCACATTTTTTTTGTGTTGGAGTCCACATATGCATCTTCTATTGCCGTCAAAATTTACAGTATCCAATGGCTCTTTGAATGTTGGGCGCTGTATGACCGACGCAGTCGATGCGCATCTAAACTCCGATAACCAACCAACCAACGCTCTGAATGTGTTTTAAAAGGTGTCCACCGCTGCAACAGTCTCTTTACGTATATATTCGTTTCTCAGAGGCGGGACTACGGTTCCAACGAATTCGCGACCTTGGAAGCTTTGGCAACATCTCGTGCCAGCGATGCCACCGACAGGCTGCCACCGCCACATCTTCGGGATCATCAGATGACGATTTGGCCTCAGCTGACGGCGCTCACATCAACCAGCCAGGCGATGACGACTCGGCCTCTTCGTCAGCGACTGCCACCGATCCTGCTCCGGTCCCCACCTGCCCGCCAGCCTCTGTCGGCAACTCTCCTGCCTCACCATCAACCGCTGCCGCCATCCAGCCTGCCTCGTTAACCCATCTGGTAGCCGTTGGTGTCAACCATCGAACTCTGGTACCTGCCCACCAGTCCTGTCTCCAACCCTCCTGCCGCACCATCAACCGCTGACGCCATTCATCCTGCCCCACGATCAACCAATGACGTCAGGCGATCTGTCCCTCCATCAATGAATCATCCTTTGACCGTTTCCGTTGATCGTGCGCCATCTGCACTCCTACCAGTCCGTGCTTCCAGCAGTTTTTCCTCGTCCTCAACCCGTCCACCAACCGCTGCTATAACCTACCCCGCTACGTCTTCAACCCACCCACCAACCGTCACGACCATCCACTCTGCCCGTCCGTCTGCCAAGCGCCCCAGAATCATATAATTTGTCCGTGCTTCACCGGCACCAGCCTGTCCGCCAGCCAATCCCACCACTCACCCTGTCTCTGCATCAGTTTCGCACTCTTTGCCATTCGTTCGTTCTACGCCGTCTGCACATATACTAATGGCCCTGATGGCAGCTGTTTTGTCCCGTCCTCAACCCACTCATCAACAGAGCGTGAAGCCATCGAAGTTATATTTGGATAGATTGGCGGTCCCGACCTTCATGTATGGTTATAAGTATCGTGTGTGGACATAAATGAAGTGAAAACATTCTTGTAGCGCATATTTGGATTGATGCCTGTAATTAACTGTGTGCTATACAGTGCGTGTGCTCGCTTGTGCTCGTATGTGGGCGCTTGCCCGTTTACGTGAATAATGTGCTTGTGGAACATTGATCATGTACTAAACTCGAAAAGCTTTTGTGTACATTCTTTGAGTTGTAAAGCAGCTGAATCGCTCATTGGTGAGGAGCAAGCTGAGCTACTTGGCGGGAAATTCGTGTGACATGTACCTCAATGTTCGTCTCAGACTTTCTATTTGCGTCAGATATTCAAGAGCGTGCAGTGACGCCTAACATAACACCATAATAATACCGCGAAACGTCTATTGGATAGGCGCATCCGACTGAAGCGAAGGAAGCGTTCGATCGCATATGACTGTTTTTGTACGTGCAATCTACCACGGCGAAAGATGCAACCGCGTTTAGCGTACGTGACTGCTTTTCATGTTCCACACCATGGTGATCGAAATGGAAGTGAAGTCCAGATATGCGTAATACGTGGACGGGAAAACAGGCAACGAGTTGTTATAATTTGCATTGGAGGTACACTAATTGTCAATCCTATGTCAAACACAGTACTTCCGGACAACTTGTTTTCTTCCGATCGTTAAGTGAATCTCGACCGGTCGTGACGACTGTAGTGCGGCGGTTGGTTGGTCGTAGGTCATGGACCTCTGAGCCGACGGAGGGGGTTCAGGACGTGCGGGACCCTTGGGTCGGCTTTGGCTCACGCTGATTGAGAGGGGCCCAGAGCTGACAGCTGCCCTGGGGTCGATGAGGAGAGGCCGAGCCACGGAGGCGGCCCTGACCGATGAGGAGGGTTTCTCGTGCGACGTAGAGGGCCCTTAAACCCATGGTGTGGCCCCGGGCTGCCTCATCCTGCATTGGATACACCTCCACCACCCTATCTAGACGCATCTCTATGCACCACCAAGAATTGGCACAACGACAGCACACCATATCGATGCACAATACGAAACTTACCCGATCTATAATGATCAGGAATACCACCATAATGCCCCGATGTCGCAGGGTACCAAAACTAAATCATGATACAGGCGGCTTTTATCCGTGAAATGGATCCGATAATTAATCGACAGCTCAACACGAGAGATACGGTGTCTCTTTATGATTAACAACAACCCCCCTCCGTGCTGTGCATCGATGTGGTGTGCTGTCGTTGTGCCAATTCTTGGTGGTGCATAGAGATGCGTCTAGATAGGGTGGTGGCGGTGTATCCAATGCAGGATGAGGCAGCCCGGGGCCACACCATGGGTTTAAGGGCCCTCTACGTCGCACGAGAAACCCTCCTCATCGGTCACGGCCGACTCCGTGGGTCGGCCTCTCCTCATTGACCCCAGGGCAGCTGTCAGCTCTGGGCCCCTCTCAATCAGCGTGACCCAAAGCCGACCCAAGGGGCCCGCACGTCCTGAACCCCCTCTGTCGGCTCAGAGGTCCATGACCTACGACCAACCAACCGCCGCACTACAGTCGTCACGACCGGTCGAGATTCACTTAACGATCGGAAGAAAACAAGTTGTCCGGAAGTACTGTGTTTGACGGGAGTACTGACATTAAGGCTTGACAATTAGTGTACCTCCAATGCAAATTATAACAACTCGTTGCCTGTTTTGCCGTCCACGTATTACGCATATATATTGATCGCTATATTAATCTAGCTGGTACCAATACTGGAACACACGACGACCTAATTTGAATGGAGAGGGGATTCAGCCGTACAGTTATCCGCTAATGATAGGTCATGTAAATACCAATACAGCAGACAAATGACAAAGAAATATCAAAGGATAATATAATGCATAGTACAAATATACCAATACCACTTAAATGAGAATCGTAGGACGGTATGGTATCACACTTGTACCTCACCTCGTGGCATGTATCGTGGCATGTCTGACTGACTTTTGTTTTCATTTCACTGTTTGACTGACGATGGTATGGACGCTGCAATTATCTTGTTAGGATAAACACTTGTATACGCACATGAAGAATAAGAGATCCTACTCGGAGTGGGCTGTTGGATTAAAACCCATAGTCTCATTAAGATTATTGATGCACCTTAGCAACTACACCACTCGTCTATTCCACTTCGTCCATGCCACGCGGCCCTCAAATATCAGTGGGGTCATTGTACATCATCCCTGATTTAATGAATTTACTTCATGTAGACGTCTTGACCTAACCTACACCTACCCCAAACTATCCTACCCTATCCTATCCTTCACCAAGTGATGGCCACACATTGGGTAATGATTAGGCAGGAATCCCTTCCCCACCTATTTGACAATTTTGGAGCAAATGTGCTCAGAAGGTTCAGGTTTTAATGTTCTAAATCAATCATTTCTTTCTTCAGTTATATTACAAACAACGTCATATTGTCTGTCTTTACACCCAACTTGAGAAAAAAATATGTTTCAAAGGTATTGATGACTTCATTATGTCGTGACGAGTAAGGATGGCTACGGGCGAAGCAGTACCAACTCGTGGCAGCACACTCCACGCCTGAATCAGTTCCCAAATAGATATATATTAGACTCGGATTCCATGGATACTAGATGCCTAATTACAGTGTAACCCCCAGTTCACCTTGTTGGAGGGGTGACCCCTGCTACATTACTGAGAAATGCAGTGTGCATGTGGAAGTAAAAACAGTTTTTAAAAAACTGCACAGATAGTATGATAGAGACATGCCTGTGAACCCAATGTCATGCTAGATATGCATGAAGGATGAGTTTATAAATTGAGAGGAAATTCATTGAGTGGAGCTTGTTCAGTTGTATGCACGGTTACCATCCATCCCCAGAACCATTTAAAATTGAACCTGTTCAAGGTGCCCACATACACACAAAAACAATCTTTGCTCATTAATGGCTGTTGGACACTCAGTAGCACTGAAGACCAGGGATATAATGATGGCCTGTTCAAGAATTTTACTTATTCAGAATACTATCCTCTCACGTTCCTCATTTAAAGGTTAAATGGAGCTGTTTGACAATCGGCTGCTCTGTGATAGAGTTCTCAAGATTCCCTGGAAAGTACACAGAGATTATGATGTCACAGTTTTGAAAACAAGTATCCGATTAGACGAGCAAATCATTTTCCTCTTCACATCTAGGTTAGTTAGTTAGTTATTTGGGTTTTAGGGCGCATGAACTTCATTGGCCATGTAGCGCCCATTCTTCACATCTAGGATTACGAAGTATAAATCGAACCCTGTTGCAGACTGATCGTGTTTTGCCCGTCGCACAATTGCAGCCAATTGAGGAGATACGGAAGCTGGATATTTGGTCACCCAAGTGCCAGGTTCACGAAATCTCCAGGCTGAAATAGTTTCCAGCGTGACCAAACCTCCAATCTGAAGTGTCAGATTTGGTCCATCATGATCTCCTCAGTTTTGAGACAATTGCGTACATGCGTACATGCGTTGCGACTTCTGTTTTGCGTGTTTTCAAAGCTATCTAATTTGGGGATACCGATATCAACGATAACCATACAAACACCTATGCTATACACTGGCATTGTATAACATAACATAGGTAATCCCTTCGCCTGGAATTGCGATAATGGATGTTCGTTATCACGATGCCGGATCCCGTTACGATGGGAAAAAGTATGATATCTATAGACGGGATACTTAGAAACGAGGCATGAAGACTTCCACAAACACGCAAGGCAAGATGTCAATACTTCTTTTCGAAGGATGTCGATTCAGTGTTCAGTAAGTGGTATATTACACCCTATTTCGCGAATAATTTATAACTGATGCAGAACACGTTTCACCAGATGCAAGGAGTAACAGTGTTCTCATGTCTGGACCTAAAAGTTGCAAATCACCAGCTGGAGTGACACTCGGAGGAACAACCATTAACAACGTTTGTATGTCACTAAGGTCTGTTTTCGTGTTGTCGCTGTCCGCATGGGACCAAGGGCTTACCGATGACAATTCAGAAGGCGATGGAGGAAATTCTGAAGCAGTGCAGGTGCAGGTACCCGGGAAATGGACCAGCACGGATATGGCGGAGCTGCTCCACAGGAGGCAAATCTACAACGGGTTGCACGCCATGGTGGCCAGTCTAGCTACTTAAAGAGAGGCGTCCTCTCTGGCGCTGAGGCGACGCGATGCGGACAGTCAATGGAAGCAGGAGTAGTACTGACACAATATGTCACAAACAGGTGCCCCACTTCCGTGGCTGAGAATGGATCTGATACAACCCGAAAAAAAAATATTCTTTCTTGAAATGCCATATCAGACTTAACATAAAATAGACACAGCAAATTCTCCTTCACCTGATTCTTTGGAAAATCACATCAGAAGTGACATTTCTTTAAAATCGCGCCACTTAGTATTGGCAAGGGAGCTCCATCGGTGTTAAAATTGTGTTTTTTTTTCCAGGTGTGAGATGTTGAAATGAGCACAATAGAATGTTGGAAATCTGCATGGAATTAATGTCAATGAGAAAATGTGTATGCCCCTGAAAGTAATTTTTGAGCCAACAGTGTGCTTTGGCTATACTTCTGTTTGTTTTAAGATACAAAACAAAAGAGCAAACATTTGCAAGGCATGTCATTTTAGTCTTGTGATTTGAGTCTTTAGTCATTTGAATCTTATGACTAAAATGCAAGTCATGAACAAATTATATAAAGCATATATCTTCGTCAATACTATGCCATGACACAAAGTAGAGAGTAAAAACAGCATAATTATTCATGCTTAGCATTACAATTGTCAAATTCTCAGCTGCCAGTGAGTAAGGAATGAGGGGTACTGAAGTTATTTACCAAAAACCAATGACAATAACTACAAATAAGTATTATTGATGTGAAAGCATACTTATCTGTGTCTAGTCAAATCAGATAATTATAAATATATATATATATATATATACATATATGTATATATATATATATGTATATATATACATATATATATATATACATATATATATATATATATATATATATATATATATATATATATATATATATATATATATATATATATATAAATATATATATATATATATATATATATTTATATATATATATATATATATATATATACATATATATATATATATATATATATATATATATATATATATATATATATATATATATATATCTATATATATATATACATATGTATATATATATATATATATATATACATATATATGGGCAGTGCACACAATCATAGGGGCCCTGAGTCTGATACCAGTGTGTCGGATCTGAATCGAAAACAAATTATGTCAGTCTGTTTGAGTTGCAAGCCAAGTCATACTTTGTGAACTCTGTCTGAATAGAGCCAAATCAAATAATTTTGAGTTGAATCAGTTGTCAAGATCTACTGTGATCTTTTAGTGAGTCCACTAAAAATATTGAGTAGAGCACAAGTCTGCATGGTACAGTAGGTAGGCACACTTCAACTTATCCCTACTTACCTAGGTGCCTAGGTACTTACCTTGGTGTCTATGGACCTACCTAGGTGCCTACGTAAATTTGCAGTATAAGGTGTCATTTTTTTTTTCGTGAATTTTTATTTTGTATGCCATGTTTATGAATGTGGCTAAAAGGTGGTACCAATTATTTTCGGTGCAAATGCTTACTTTTCAGGTTACTAGCAAAATAATCCAAAAAAGGGGTGTTGAGTTAATAACATAGCATAAAAAGAAATGTTAAACGAATAAAATACAAATTCAACATAACCTAACCTAGCCTAGCGAAACTTTGGAGAAAAAAAAATTCCACAAAAAATATATATATATCTAGCAAATTATGTACAAGCAAATTCAAGCAAATTGAAGCATGTTTTGGAAATTCTCAAAATGGAAAACAAAACTGACCCATCCATCCATCTACAAATACAATAACTACAAATAAGTATTATTGTGTGAAAGCTTACATATCTGTGTCTAATCAAATCAGATAATTATATTTATATATATATATATATATATATATATATATATATATATATATATATATATATATATATATATATATATATATATATATATATTTTATATATATATATATATATGTATATATATATATATACATACATACATACATACATATATGTATTTATGTATATATGTATATATGTATATATATATATATATATATATATATATATATATATATATCGGTATATTTTGGCAGGATATCTTCTGTTATACATTGGTTGTTGAAGAGAAGAGCGCATTTAGCTTTAGCAAGTTTTCTGTCTAGGTTTTCGATTGATCGTATTGTTTTCTTCGTTTCGTTAGATAGCTGGTAAATTATTTCACCAAGTTACATGTACAGTTATATTCGTGTATTAACGTTTCGGATTCAAACATTGATCCATTTTCAAAATCACCGCTCTGCACAATGCAAACAAACACACACAAGCATACTTTAAAAAACATGAATTGAGCACAGGTTTTACACGAGCTATTATCGCAACATCATCTCACATTTTGTCAATTCCTGAAGGGCCATCCACATAACGAAGTATATTCTCATCTGAACTATTTGCAACAACCGTAAAGCACTGGATCGTATTTACATCGAAACGTGTTTGCCCCCCCCCCCTTCGCCCTCTTTTCGGTCATGCATTATTCCAGAGTGAGAACGTGAAGTGTGTGTTGACACCGACGATAAATATACCGACAAAGCAAACACCATCCACCTTTGCTTTCGAAATTATATGAACTCTACTTATAAGGTGCATGAAAGAGTCATGCAGGATATTGTAACAAACAACATCACATGCACCAACAATAAAGATCAGCTAAAACTCGTCATCTACTATCAAAACATGAAAAGTTGTAATCTTGTGATGAAAAACAATCTTCAGGCCAACAAAGAAAAACTAAAACGTACCAATGTAGTTTACAAATTATCATACCCATACGAAGACTGTGGGCTTCGTGCAGTAAGTTACATTGGTGCCACCACAACCTCCCTTTCTAGAAGACTGACAATGCACCTCAGAGATGGAGCACTAAAAGAACACATGACAAACTGCCCCCAAACACCACTAACACGAGAACACCTTACCAACAACACTACCATCATCACGTCTTGCTCGGACCGAACCCGTCTCATGGTGCTCGAGTCATTGTACACACGTGAACACACACCAGAAATTAACAAACAAGTCAGCACACACTTCACGTTGTCACTCTGGAATAACGCATGACCAAAAAGAGGGCTAAGGGGGCAAACACGTTTCGATGTAAATGCGATCCAGTGCTTTACGGTTGTTGCAAATAGTTCAGATGAGAATATACTTGTTTATGTGGATGGCTCTTCAGGAATTGACAAAATGTGAGATGATGTTACGTTAATAGCTCGTGTAAAATCTGTGCTCAATTCATGTTTTTAAAGTATACTTGTGTGTGTTTGTTTGCATTGTGCAGAGCGGTGATTTTGAAAATGGATCAATGTTTGAATCCGAAACATTAATAAACGAATATAACTGTACATGTCACTTGGTGAAATAATTTACCAGCTATCTAACGAAACGAAGAAAACAATACGATCAATCGAAAACCTAGACAGAAAACTTGCTAAAGCTAAATGCGCTCTTCTCTTGAACAACCAATGTATAAAAGAAGATATGTATATATATATATATATATATATATATATATATATATATGTATATATATATACATAGATATGTATATATGCATATATGTATAGATATACATATATATATATATATATATATATATATATATATATATATATATATATATATATATATATATATATATATATATATATATATATATATAAATATATATACGTATACGTATACGTATACGCTTACGTATACGCTTACATATACGCTTATGCATACGCATACGCATACGCATATGCATACATGTGTACATGCATACATGCATGCATACATGCATACATGTATACATGTATATATGTATATATATATATATATATATATATATATATATATATATATATATATATATATATATATATATATATATATAGATATATGTATATATAGATATATGTATATATATATATATATATATATATATATATATATATATATATATATATATATATATATATATATATATATATATATATATATATAAATATATGTAGATATATATATATATAAATATACATATACATATGCATATATACACATATACTATATATATATATATATATATATATATATATATATATATATGGGCAGTGCACACGATCATAGTGGTCCTGAGTCTGATACCAGTGTGTCGGATCTGAATCGAAAACAAATTATGTCAGTCTGTTTGAGTTGCAAGTCAAGTGATACTTTATGAACTCTGTCTGAATTGAGTCAAATCAAATAATTTTGAGTTGAATCAGTTCTCAAGATCTATGAGTCACATGTGAGTCGACTAAAAATATTGAGTAGAGCACAAGTCTGCATGGTACAGTAGGTAGGCACACTTCAACTTAGGCCTACTTACCTAGGTGCCTAGGTACTTACCTTGGTGTCTATGGAGCTACCTAGGTGCCTACGTAAATTTGCAGTATAAGGTGTCATTTTTTAGTTTTTGGAATTTTACTTGGAATAACATGTTTATGAATGTGGCTAAAATGGTGGTACCAATTATGTTCGATGCAAATGCTTACTGTTCAGGTTGCTAGCAAAATAATAAAAAAAAGGGGTGTTGATTTAATAACATAGCATAAAAAGAAATGTTAAACGAATAATATACAAATGCAACATAACCTAACCTAGCCTAGAGAAACTTTGGAGAACAAAAAATTCTACAAAAAAAAATATATATTTCTAGCAAATTCTGTTTAAGCAAATTCAAGCAAATTGAAGCATGTTCTGGAAATTCTCCAAATGGAAAAAAACTGACCCACCCAACCATCTGTTTTTCAAGATTTTTTTTTTTTTTTAAAGAAGAACCCTGGATTCTTTGACAGCACATTCAACCTCTCATATGGCGTCTCCAGCCTCTCACTGTGATTGGTTGCCTATGGATTCCGTAATGCTGCCGATTGCAAGATTTGAACCAACAATCTTGGGATCAAGAGTCTGATACTCCACCAACCGAGCTACTGTGACCGACATTTGTTGGATTTTTTCCATTATTTTTTTTTGTAAACGGTCTGGTATTACTGTGCTATAAGGCGGGAAAAAGAAAAGTTTTGACACATTTCCTCAATAAAGCAAACAAATGTGTCAGGTTTGATTAGGTTAGGTTAGTTTACATTTGTTAAGTTGGAAAATGTTTCAATTTTTAAATTTTGTTTCCCATTCACACAGAAAATAAATCCCATCATTTTTATCACATTCATAAACATGGTAATCCAAAGATTAAAAAAAAAAATTATAGAACAAATTCACATGTGCCCAGGTACCTAGGTACCTACCCGGGTGCCTAGGTACCTACCCGGGTGCCTAGGTACCTACCCGGGTGCCTAGGTACCTACCCGGTGCCTAGGTACCTACCCGGGTGCCTAGGTACCTACCCGGGTGCCTAGGTACCTACCCGGGTGCCTAGGGACCTACTTGGGTGCCTAAGAACCTACCCAGATGCCTAGGAACCTATCCATATGCCTATGAACCTACCCAGATTCCTAGGAACCTACCCAGGTGCCTAGGTACCTACCTACCTAGGTACGATGTTGGTGCGTTCTTTGATATCTGGCTTCACATTGGTACATGTCTTACCTATATAGGTAGGTAGGTACCTAAAGAAACGCAAACTGAGAACAACTGCGAGAACTACACCAACGTACTCACCTGCCTCTACCGAACCCGACTGGCACAACCACAAAACTGCGGGTTAAGAAACGGGACAGCGAGTACCCGCGCCCGGCCATACTTACTTATGCAAGAAAAGCCACGGCTATCAAAATACCAAGAGAAAGGATAATATCCACCTCTTTCACGTCCTCATTTCCGGTCACACTGTATATATCTCCATAGGCAAGTTTAGTAATTATACCTACTAAAGTTCCGGAAGTTCAGTAAATATTCCTACTAAACTCACTGCCCCTCTTAGTAAATATACCTACGAAACCTTCTCGAGGATGTGTTGATTGGTTCGGTATCAGAACAGGGTTACGGTTGCAATAGTTCAAGCGTTCCAGCTCGACATTGGACGTGTAACTGAACATGATGGAACATTTCGTCGATACAAAGACCTGGCGGAAAGGAATTGCATGTGAGCGAGTGAAGCCGACCGGCGAGCCGATTTGTTCCATGAGTCAGGAGCGCGGGCTCTATTTCGACGATAGTAAGAACAGCACATTCGTAGAACAGCCGGCGTCGTCGTCTCAGGAAGAGCATGTTGCCATTGATTCTGCGCCAGGATCTGATTATATCTCGCCACACTCTTCAGTCTACGAAGGCCATTGACCAACCGATTTATGTTTTTTTTATGTTACAACCGAAGCCAACCGATTTACGTTTTTTTTGCAAGGGTCGTGGTATTGTTGACAATGTAGGATGATATGTGTAATTGTGAGATCGGTGTTGCATGATGGGCATGGAGGCCGAGGTGAAGCTGTATAAATAAATCGATTTCTGAGAAATACATATCCTATGCGGAACGGCGATAAAACGCTTTCCTCCTGTCGGTTTGATTGGAAAGATGATATATACGGATCGACAACTGGTTTGATGGGGGCACTGTATGGCCAACGCAGTCGATGCGCCTCTAAACCCAAATAACCAACCAACTGGTTTGATGGGGCGTAATTGCGTATGGTTTGCGTGTTGAGTCCATTGCTGATTCCAAAAATGGCGAATGTTCCGTCGTATTGATGACTTAATGTCTTCAAAATGTGGTCGAATTTCTGTAATATGTGGGAACTGTAACGAATTTCTTTGCGTGCAGGGGTGTAGGATCGCAAGATCAGTTGGAGGAAGGACTCAGCCCTGGGTCAATGAACCCCCAAATATCAATTTCTACCAGGATTTTGGGCCACTTTATTTTGCTATCTTGAAAAAACCCACAAATTCCAGAAATATTATTTTCCTTTTTCAAGTTTTTCATGAACCTAGTCTATCCGGGGACAAAATAATCAGGAAATGGTTAATAGAAAAAGCGCTACCGAATATGGAGAATCCACTTAGTGCCGAAGCGACTTATTCCCCTCTTGCTTTGTATTGTGCCTAATTTCATTTTTGTTTTATGATATATATGTCACTTTAAATTTACTTCAATTACAACGGATCAAAAACGGTAAGAAAAGAAACTTGGATGCGAAACTTTAGCAAGAAATATATATTTACCAAAGAAGACAGTCACCACTAATACCAAGGAATACCTTTATTTTATTTACTCTATTTTTGTTTTATTGTTTTATTTACGCGTAGCGATGCACTTGTACTTCAGAACGACTAACAGGTATTGAATAACATCAAGCATTGAAACAACGCAACCCGACCATATTAAATCAGGTTGCATTACCTATATATTAAATCTGGCGCGGTAGGGTGGTACCTATAACGAACATGAGGATACCTTTGTGTCAGCGATCAAATGTTAGCAGGGTCCATCATTTTGTGCAAAAGTAGAAAGCATTGCTTCTCTGTGGACTGCTGATGACTATGTGTTAAAGGCAAATAAACGCCGAGGTGTTTGTCTCGCGTATGTCTTCCCTCACACCCCATCCGCACCATAGTTCAATACTCTACAGCCTGGTGGCGGTTACGAAGGAGATCAGGGCGCCGGTGTTAATGATGGCGGAGAACAGAGGGGTTGACATGGGGGAGGAAACGATTACAGGCTTGGCACAACTGGAGCAGTGCACGACTCCGTTGTGGACAACGCCTGGTGGAAAGAGGACGTGGTTAATTATTTTTTCCGACGTGCATAAACGCTACAAGCAATGGTGCATAGTCACTGCGTCGATCCTTATCGTCGTCATAAAAAGCGAATAACAAAAAGTGTTGCTGAAGTATCAGTAAGCCTCATTGAAAACGTGAGCGATCCCCGCATTATCAGAGGTGTAGTTTTGTGTGTGGAATGTCGGATTAGGCTGACCGAGAACACAAAAAGCCTTCCTGACGCTGAGGCCGAGAGTTCCAGTTAAACACAGGAAAGCGATGCAAGCGCTGCCAGTGGGTCAGCAAATGTTGCTGAACTGCATCAATCTGAAGCAGAAGGCAGTCGTCAAGACATGGACCTGGTAATGCCAGTTCTCGGCATCACACCCATCAGCACAAGTAAGTTACTTACCTGCACGCTCATGCTTGCGTAGCGTCGCCGCCTGGGAGGTGCTGCTCGAGGTGTGAGGGATGGCAGTGAGGTGGATATCTGCAGTTAATATATCTCTCTCTATTCAAGTCGAGGCTAAGATCAGTCCTAATCAGTTTGAAAAACTGATTAGGTGACGCGAAATGGTTGGATACAAGCTTAAAGTAATCCAACGCATCAGTTGAACGATTTTTGTATTATGGTACCCGCTGTTCACTGGTCGCTGCCCTGTTCGCAATTTAGATAATGAGCGAATTCTTATCTAGTTGTGGTTTTTGTGCTATTTATATTTTTCAGTGCGTTTTCGCCATGAAGTGGCCATTGCAGCATTAAAATTAGGCACGACATTCGTGGGTAGCTGTAAAATATTTACAGCAGACCTGATGCGATTCTTATAAATATACCTACCTACAATTTCTACAACCGTAGTTGTAAATCTCATTGGTATTCCTTTTCAGAAGGAATGCACAAGGATCAGAGGGCAAGTGTCGGAAGAGATAAGCTGAGAAAGGCAAGCAGAGTGCTTAAAAGAAAACTTGAAGACTCACTGGGGGTTGAGATTGCTACGCCTATGACCACGAGCGCAAAACAGCAGAAGCGAACAGTGGATGACGATCTGGCGAGGCATGTACAATCTCGTGCGAAATGCGTGCAGTTTGCGAGTTATTAAATTGCATTTTCCTTGGAATGCGCTAAGCATACCAACAGATCTGTATGCACGACATCCATAGTTATTTGAGATAGCTTCAGTGGGACGGGAAATGTGCCAAAGTTGAGATGGGGTGGGTGGGTGCACAGTAAGATATATTTTGAAATAAATACCTTCCATGCAACACCCATAGGGTCAATGTTGAACTCGTCAGAAGTTAGGGTTGGGGCGCTACCCCCAACCCTCGGGTTCCTGGGTTCTTAGGTACTGTCTCCCTCTCTCTTGTTTTTCCTTCTCTCTGTCTCTCTCTCTCTCTCTCTCTCTATCTCTCTCTCTCTCTCTTTCTCTCTCTCTCTCTCTCTCTCTCTCTCTCTCTCTCTCTCTCTCTCTCTCTCTCTCTCTCTCTCTCTCTCTCTCTCTCTCTCTCTCTCTCTCTCTCTCTCTCTCTCTCTCTCTCTCTCTCTCTCTCTCTCTCTCTCTCTCTCTCTCTCTCTCTCTCTCTCTCTCGTAGCACCGTCATTAAGTATTTGTGTTGGTCTGTTGTTTCAGATACGACAGTCTCTTGGAGGATCTGAAAGTCGCCTTCCATAGCAGCAGCGACTACAAAAGACGACTAGCCATCCTGACCCTGTCGCGATTTCAGCAGACCCGTATGGCTGAATTCTTCGAGACCACATGGTGAAGAAGAGTCGCCAGATGAAACAGGCATGCGGCATCCTTTCAGATGTTCAGAAGCTGCATAAAGGTCGGTTGATAAGCAAGGAAGATCAGGCAACAATACGATCTTACAACGAGTCGAGCAGTGTGAGTAGGATGTGTCCTGATAGAAGCGACTACGTTACGGTCCGCGCTTCTGATGGCAGTAAAGTAAAAGTACAAAAATGTCTCATCATCGGAAATCTCCGAGAGATATACAAGCTGTACAAAGAAGATTCCAATAACCGGCCCGTCGGGTTTTCGCGCTTCGCCACCCTGCGACCGAGACGCTGTGTGCTGGCTGGAAGCAGGGGCACCCACTCGGTGTGTTTGCACACACCATCAGAATCCAAAACTGATGATCTCGGCGCTGGATCTAAAAGACGTCAGCTACCGCGATCTATTATGCCACGCGGTATGTGACGTCAACAGCCGCGACTGTATGATGTATGCTTGCGAGCAGTGCCCGGGAGAAGAATGAATTTTGGCATTCCTCAAAGAACCGGGCAGCGATGATCCGAATAACGAGCCTGATGACGAAGTTAAGTTTAAACAGTGGTAACTACGGATCGCTGCACTTTGGTGGACTTTTCTAAAAGTAGAGAAGAGTTACTCAAAATACTCAGCCCAAAAAATTGCAAAGATGACGAAACACCACCATGTGGCACGGGAACAGGGCAGATTTTTTTGCGAATTTGAAGGAGAATATTAAGGAAGATGAAGCAGTAATTCAAGGTGATTTTGCTGAAAATTACTCTTTCGTGGTGCGAGATGCTGCCCAGGGGTTTCATTGGGACGCACCCCAGTGCACGGTTCACCCGTTTGTTGTGATGCCCATTGCTTCATCTCGGATAGCACGAAGCATAACACGGCAATGGTGCACACCTTCATTCGAAAGTTAATTCCAGTGATTCAAAGTTTCGTGCCAGGCCTCTAAAACGTGCACTACTTCAGTGACGACTGCGCCGCTCAGTATAAAAATAATTATAATTTTGTAAATATCCGTCGCCAAGAGCAGGGGACTTTGGTGCTTCATGTGCTTGGAACTTCTTTGCTACTTCACATGGCAAGGGAGCATGTGACGGAATTGGTGGTGCGGCAAAGCGAGCCACGTATCATGAAAGCCTGACCTACAAGTCAGATTTTAACGGCTGATGCAATGTTTCAATTCTTGACTGAACAATTCGTGAGTAGTGTTCATTTCATGTTTGTCACGAAGGACGAACTTAATAAAACAGCAGTGGCACTTCGTAGCTGTTTCGCAAAAGCGATCACTCTCAAAGACACGCAGCAATTTCACAGTATTTCACCTTTCAGCCACACAGCGGTGCTCGCAAGCGAGTTATCATGGGATGAATGGCGAGAGATGAAGGAATCCAGGTGAATGCGATGCAAAGACATGGCAGTAGTGCGATTACAATGGTGGTGTTCAGATTTCAGCTCTTGATTTCTGTAATGCTTATCCACGAATATTATCATAGACATAGCAACTTGAACATCCGTGAGACTCTGAAGTGAATGCACCCTCAAGCATTTGACTTACCTGGCGCGTGTCATATAAACTCGCATGTTTTGTCCATGCAATGTTTTGTCAATCGCGCTTCTTAACTTGTTATAAGTGTACATATGTACCATTGTGCAGTGCAGTGCTCCATGCGCAATGTCCACATGCGCAGTGTCCCAAGAACGTGAACAATGAAGCCACATGAAGGTGGTGAACATGATGTTTCCGGGTACAGCCTACGTGCACCGTGACAGTAAAGAGTGGCTTGCAATAGGCGTTCGACTGTCCATGTAAACGATGCTCAGTAGGTGGAAAGAATGCATAATTGTACTTCTTGTTGTGATGTTAGCATGGCCGAGCATGGTCAGACTGCACCGTTGTCATGGTTGATGGCATTCAATACATATTGTAAGTAACCACCAGATGTTATGAAGTAAAATAACACCGTTGCATGGAAATAAGCTACGACACTATGATGATCATAAAATGTGCAACCCTTGTTAAGGAAACTACAAGAGCTACATTGGAGAGTTGCAAATGTGTAAGTTGGAAAATTAATTTGTTTATCATCTGACGTTTATTTCGTTGTCCTATCCCATCGTTGTTCTACTATGAAGTGCAGTGCAGTAATGTGCACTAATGTGTAATATGCAAGGAGTACCCAAAGCGTGAACAATGAAATCACAGGAAGCTTGCGACAATGTTTTTGGGGACATGCTATGTATACCGTGACAGAAACGCGAGTGTTCGCATTGTAATAGGGATTCGACTGTACGTCCATGTAAATGATACCTCCAGGTAGAATGGAGGCACACTTGCACTTCTTGTTGCGAGGCCAGCACGGTTGAACATGGTTAGATGTTTAGATCACCAGATCACCAGATGTGCCGAAGTAAAATTACGTCGCTACACGTATGATCCTATACATGACTTATCGGTAATCGATGACCTTGAACTTTGCGCAGTCAATAAAGGTAATCTATTAGACTTACATGAATAAGTTTGGAATGTTTGTGTTAAACGAACGTTTCTATATCGCTGGTTTTCATTTCATTGTTCGATGTCCCGTAGTTGTCCAATTGGAGAAAACTTACTCGAAATCCGCCCGGTCCGAAAATCGCAAAAGAAAGAAAAGCCGGTCGCCTATGTGGGATGCTTAAAAGCAAAGCGCATTTGTTTTTACATGACAGCCAAATCATGCCCGTTTGTATTTCTGCCTTTGGCGTTTGTATTTCTGCCGTTAAACTTATCAACTTAAATGGGCCAGGGGTCACAGAAGGTCACGAGGTCAAACGTGAGAAATGTGAATATTTTATCACGGGTATATTTTCGTTAACCATTTTCTTCCCAGAGATGCATAATGTGTCATACTTTCTCTTCATCATCAATGAGATATCTATCGCCAAAGATACCCTTGTTATATGACCTGAGTACATTGCCGGAGGCTATAACTCCGAAACAGTTGTTCGGATCGGGCTGAAACTTGTTCAGGCATGTCCAGAGCCTAAGATTACCCTGTAAGCAAAGTTTGGTCCAAATATAAATTTAGTGGGTGTAAAATTGTAAAAATTGTGTCCGATCTGTCGTGGAACGCACCACCTGACAAAATGAGGATCGTAGCACGGCATGATGTCACACGTACACTGAACCTTTCACATGTAGTTGTCTCGGCGACTGACCTTCGTGCATATGCCATTGTTTGACTGACGATGATATGGGCGCTGCATGATCGACGCAGTCGATGTATCCATAAACTCCAATTCCCAACTTATCGGTAATGGGTGACCTTCAGCTTTGTGAAGTTTACTAAGACCCATTAACTATAAGACTTACATTAATACGTTTTTTTTGTCAAGCAAACGTTTTTATATCACCACTGTTTATTTCATTGTTCGATCCCCCGCAGTTTTCCAATGGGGACAACTTACTCGAAACGGACGCCTATATGGGATATTTAAAAGCAAAACACATTTTTCGGGATGGGCGCTAAATGACCCTAATGGCTGATGCGCCCTAAGACTCAAATAACCAACCAACCAACATTTTTTTTATGGCAGCCAAATTATGCCCATGTGCATTTCTGCCATCAAATTTATCAATTTAAATGGGCTTGGGGTCACAGAAGGTCACGAGGTCATGGGGTCACGAGGCCAACGTGAGAAATGCTGATATGTTATCACGGATGTGTTTTCTCTAATCATTCTCTTCTTAAAGATGCATAATATATCACATTTTCTCTTCATTATCGCTCAGATATCTACCGCCAAAGATACCCTAGTTGTGTGACCTAAAAATACTGTCGGAGGCTAAAGCTCCGAAACCGTTAGTCGGATCGGGCTAAAACTTGTTCAGGTGTGTTCAGAGCACAAGACCACCCTGTACACAAATTTCGGTCCAAATACAAATTTATAGGGTGTAAAATGTGAAAATTTGTCGTCCATCTGTCGTGGAACGCACCACCTACCTAGGTTGAACACGTCGTATATGTCGTACTCGACATTTATGCAGCATTGCTTGAATATTCATGGGTTCGATTGCCAAATTTGGGATGGTGGCTGGCTGCCAAGTTCGGGGGCGCCGGCGGTCGCGCTCCGTTACACCCGCCACACCACACCCGCACAGTGGAGTCACTGGGAAACGTGACCCTATGTACAAAGTCGGCGTAACGAGCGGGCGGCGTGGCAACACGACCCGAGCGGGCGGCGTGACGACACGACCCGAGCGGGCGGCGTGACGACACGACCCGAGCGGGCGGCGTGACGACATGTAACGAGCGGGCGGCGTGGCAACACGACCCGAGCGGGCGGCGTGACGACACGACCCGAGCGGGCGCCGTGACGACATGTAACGAGCGGGCGGCGTGACGACACGTAACGAGCGGGCGGCGTGACGACACGACCCGAGCAGGCGGCGTGACGACACGACCCGAGCGGGCGGCGTGACAACACGTAACGAGCGGGCGACGTGGCGACGCGACCTGAGCGGGCGGCGTGACGACACGTAACGCGCGGGCGGCGTGACGACGGGGAGCATTCATAACATCCAGAGTTCATAACGTCCAGAGTTCATAACGTCCAAAGCCGACAACGTCCAAGGATCATAGCGTCCAAAATACGAAATAAAGTCCAAAACGTCTCAGATAGGGTGCGTTCATAATGTCCAGAGGTCATAACGTCCAAGGATCACAACGTCCAAAACTGGCTTCAGAGGGAGCGTTCCTAACGTCCAGGGTTCATAACGTCCAGAGTTCATAACGTCCGATAACGTCCAAAAATAGTTCCTCAGCTGTCCGCTAAAGGAGCCAGCGAAGCCCTGACGGTGAAATCGCGCGGCTGTGTCTCCGTTTTCTGTCAACAGGTGGCAGTGGCAAACGTGGCGTTCTGTCCACCCCTTCCCCTGCTGAAGCCTGCCTTCTCCATCGTACACCCCGGTGCGTCAGATTTGGCATGTGTGTTATCTATCGCTGATAACCCACACCCCACCGATAAGCGCACCGGGGAAGCGTCTCTAGTCGCCAACATGCTGGCCGCAAAAAGGCCGCGGACTGGCCGACCGGCCGACCGGCCGGGTCCATGCAGAGGACCGGCCGCGTAGCCAATGTTACCAGGTTGATATGACGAGCAAATTTGAGCAGCCTTTTCCTCAGCCTAACCTCAGTATTGTTGACGAAGAGTATAAATAGAAGAGTACCTGGAAGGAGTCATGTGGCACACCAATCATAATTCTTCCATTCGGATTCATATCCATTGCATACTACCTTTTGTTTCCTTCCCTTTAGCAATGTGTCAATCCAGCCAAGAACTTTTCCATATGCTCCGTGCTGCTGATGAATGAAGTAGAAGACTCTGTTTGGAAACCTGCATGCATAGTTATATGGGATTGAAAAGCGACGAAAACCACGATCACAAATATGTTAACCACTAGGAACTGCATAATTCGATAAGCACGGATATTTATGAATATATTTCAGGGACCGATCTGCTAGATGCCGACTGGCTATGTATTTCATGAAGTCATGTCTGCGTTCCGACTGTGACGGCTAGGCATAGCCGGAAATAACGAGTGCTTTAATAGGCACGAAACGCGGATATTTATGGCATTGCACTGATAAAAAACTATGTGAGATGATTGCCTGAGTGGCTGTTGGTGAATCCATTGGTGGATATATTGGACTGATAACTATGGTGGATTCCTGACCTCGAACCAACCGCAATGACACATAACTGTAAACCGGAGGCGGAGGTCTCGGGATCTGCATATCAATATCGCTGCCAGAGGAATCGAGGATCGGCGGGGAAGGCAGAGGGATCACGGCGGAACGTTCTTATCACAACCAACCTGAATCGAAATCACAACTGGAACGAAGTGTTTTTGTTTTCGTTTCAAGAGAAATAATGTTTTGCACCAGTATGTCAAAATACGTCCATGTGAAATATAATCTAGCTCTTCTTGAGTGTGCTCTCCAAATCAAACGGAATGAAATTGACCAAGACCGCCTCATGGAATGGGCAATTCCACGACAAATCGACAATTGAAAGGGCCAAAATAACACTCAATATTATATATTTTGATGAAAATATTTGTGTGTGGTTATCTGATGCGCCGAATGCAGCTGTGCCATTTTTAGAAAGATCAGATCATTGGTTAAAGAGTTATAGCCTCGGGCTTTTTTTAGACGTCACCCAACAAGGGTGTCTTTTTAGGACTATAATTCAATGAAGAACAATCTGAATTGTGCAAAAGTACATATCGATGAACTCACAATGACCCACTGTATCTTTTGGCTATTTCAAAATTATCGTTTACTGGATATTTGAAATCGTGACATCGTGACCTTAGGCCAGGTGACCTATTTTACAAAAAGGGGGACGAGTAATCTAGGGGTAAGCTGCCCGTCTCACAATCGAAAGATTGTGGGTTCGAGTCTCATCTGTCGCTGCTCTTCGCCCGCGACCAATCGGCGTGAGAGATTGGCGACGTTACATGACTCAACGGTCGACGTGTCGTAAAACGAACAACCACCACCTTCCGGGACATCCACAAGGCGATTTAAAGAAGTGCACAAATAAAGTTCATAAGGATACTTGTATTCTTAGGGGTAAAACCCTATTTTTATTTATTTTGCTTCGAAAGATAAGATATCGGACTATATTTCTGCGCTTTTTCAAATCGCATTGTGACTGTCCCGATAGTTAAAGTAGGTCACGTTACGTTAGGTCACGATATCATGAATTGAAATGTCCGTAAACGAAAATTCCGAAAGAGCCAAAAGATGCAGTGGATTATTGTGAGTTCAACGATATATACTTTTGCACAATTCGGATTGTTCTTCATTGTACTGAGGACCTCAAAAGACACCCTTGTTTGGTGACATCTCAGAAATGCCCGAGGCTATAACTCCTTGACCGTTGACCTGTCAAGGAGTTATAGCTGGATTAGACGCATCAGATAACCCCATACAAATATTTTCATCGAAATATATAATATTGGGTATTGTCGAGTTGTTGTGGAATGGGCCTAAAGATAAAATGCAGACAATCTGATGTCCACTGCATATGGCTGCAGATCCGGGGTGGGTTGTGATGGTTCAGACCCCCTGGTTGTTGACTGCTAATGCTAATTTCAAATTTTCAAAATTTTAATGCAAAATTTTCTGACCAGAACACCTTTAGTACTTATGCACTGTATGAGAGAGCATTTATGATTGCAAGTGTGAGCACGAGACTTGTGCAATATCAACAGCAATAACACAAGAAATCGTAGAAACATATTTCACCACTATTGCAAGACATTCCCACCAGCAACACCAAAATCAGTGCTGTTCAGAAAGAGCGAGCAATATTATGAGAAACTAGCCTCATTCACCTATAATGGTTTGTATGTTTCAGTAGTTTTCTGTACAAGGATGGACATGGCAAGATTTACAGATATGTGATAATTAATTTGGTCCACTGCGCTATTCCATTTCATTCCTGGGGAACCCATGCATCGCATGTACGGTGCGCAAAATTCATTGCAGCCCAAAACACCCATCTTCGGGTGTTCACTAATGTCAATGTTTCCCATATTTCTCCCGTACCAACGAAAGCATATACTTTGCCTAGTCTTACCCTGGTTCCTTATGATGCTGATTCAGTCCCACTCCCTTCTTCATGCTTTTCAATCTCAATTGCTATTAGGAGTAGCTCCACGAAACTTGGTGGCTGTTCACAGCTTTCATGTACATTTGGTGTCATAATGTCAACTTTTTGTTTCAACATGGCTGAATCTACAGCAGGCCCATCCACAACAAATCGACAAGAGTATAACACCCAATATTTTATATTTTGATTAAAATAATCGTGTTGGGTTATCTGATGCACTGGATCCAGCTATATGATTATAAAAAGTAACCAAATGCTCATATTATTAAGTAAAATAGGATACAAAATCGGTCTAATATATTTTGGGCGTGACCCTTCTTCGAAGAAGGGTCACGCCCGAAATATATTAGACCGATTTTTGATCCTATTTCACTTAATAACATGAGCATTTGGTTACTTTTATAATCATCTTCAATTCGACTATGCTCAACACAGCTCTCCGCAACATCATAAACTTCGAACCGAATCCAGCTATGCCGTTTTTGGAAAGATCAGGTCAATGGTTAAGGAGCTATAGCCTCTGGCATTTCTGAGATGCCACCTAACAATGGTGTATTTTGAGGTCCTTAACACAATGAATAACAAACCGAATCATGCAAAAGCATATATCGGTGAACTCACAGCATTCCACTGCATACTTTGGTTTTTGCATAATTTTCGCTTACGGGTTCTTTGAAATCGTGACATCGTGACTTAAATGACGTAATTTAACCTTCGGGACAGTCACATTACGATTTGAAAAAGTGCAGAAATAAAGTTCGATATTTTATCTTTCGGAGTAAAACATAAATATAGTGTTTTGTCCCTAAAACTCTACATATCCGTTCTAAATTAGACATGCATGGTTGTTTTTGTGCTAGTTTATCGTGGCCTGTTATGATGTGTTTAGAACGGCATGTTACTGAAATACAAAATACATGTGTTACATGTTACTGAAATACTGAAATACCTTTTGACGTTCGAGGCACGTGAAGGAATGAGAATGTTAGTCATCTGATAGTGTTATGTTGCACAAGCGTTCTAACTCAATTTTTCACCTAATACAATATATTTCTGCACCAATGCCAGCATATTAAAAATGTACGATCATATTTCACCGACAACACTGAATGGATTATAACTCCGCCAACTACTGTAATATCGCCTTTCTGGTGTTTCAAACTCCACGTTCTGGAACCGAAAAGATGAACGTCATTGACTGAGTAAGTGTAGTCATCGTGAACTGTTTGAGAACAAATTTGGTGCAGACGCATTCATTGAGACATGTTGAGTTTGAAATGAATCGAATTGGAACGTGAGCTGTCTACATCAGCGTAATAAAATTGAAGTAGCATAATTACACAATGCGATGCAATACAATTAGGTGATGCAGTACGGTATTATAATGTAATGCAATGTGATGATCTACAGATCTGCAGATCATCCCATACCTTGTCAGTTTCCCAATGCAGACTGATGATCTGTCACTGCGATAATAACAATAAAAATATGTATCAGAGCGCAGACTAACTCGTCTCATTTCACCCAGCTACCATGAAGACACGCGCCGCATCGGTAGACAGTTAATGAACTATTTCGGTTCTGTGGGTCCTTGGTGCGAACCTGTGGTACTCCTGTGTTCCCTTCGCCGTGACGGCTTTAGAGAAGCGCTCGATGAGGTGGGTCGTGGCGTTCATTGCCTCCTGCTTTGATACAACTATGAACTTGATGCCGTTGACAAGCTTGTGCGACAGATATTCAAACATGTCCTCCTTCGTCAGTACCTGGTTGCTAAGCGGGCGCTAGAGGCTCTCTTGAGCGGCGACACGCTTGGCTGTATCCCCGATACCGTCGTAAACGCTCTTGCCATGAGATGCGACAAAAATGCCACTCACAGGGCACCACCCCAAAATCTGTCTGACGGTAGCACATATTGATGCAGTTATGCTGATTCGTATACTGTGCAGCACTGCCGTATCTGAAATAAATATCCTTGGAGATCAGGTACTGCGGTCCGAATTTCTGGGATAAGCCATTGCAGGAACGCATGCACCATGTCGGTGTTGTGCTTTGTGCCGTCAGATATACAGCAGTAGCTCTGATGGCACAGTACCTCGTCCTCACGCCAGTACCCTACAAACTGGTGCCCCGTACACAGGGACGAATCCCAGTAGAAGCCTTGAGCTACATCCTGCACCACAAATGAATAATTTTCAGCGAAATCGCACTGAACAATCGCTTCGCCCTCCTTGCCAGTAGCTTTTGCGTAGGTAAAGTACTGACCTTGTTTGTTAGCCACAAAGTGGTGTCTGGTCAGCTTAACGGCTTGCTGGCTCAAATATCTCATGCTTTCCTCTTTCGTCTGCACTATTTCTACAAGTGCACATTGATGCATGCTCATACACTGTCTGTACCTAATCTCATTATCCATGTCATCATCGGGGGCTGAATCACTTTCACTCTCTTCTCCTGATTTGTCAGTGAGGATAATCCTTAGAAAGTTCATCACCCGTCTTCACCAGGGCAACCCTCACAGTTGTGCATCATGCAATCACGGTTTTCCTTGCCACATACAGCGTGATTGAGTAGGTCACGCCCTGTGAGACCGGGAAGGCCGAGAGCGGATATGAACAGTTTCGGGTTTTGCTGATAAGTGCACACCCACACCGAGTGCGTCCCACTGCTGCCTGCCAAGGCGCAATGCTTCGGACGAAGGGCGGGAAAGGTTAAGAAGCCGGTGCGAGGGTTTTCAGGGTTCTCCTTGCATAGATCATATATCTCGCACAAGTTTCCCAAAACAAGCGTGTGTGTGTGTGTGTGTGTGTGTGTAATTTGGGGTTTAGGGCGCATCGACCATGGTAGATCATTTAGCGCCCATAACAGAACAGAGAACTACTTAGTCAAAGCCATGTCTTAGTGTTATGGTTGGGTGACTAGTTTTTCTGACCTGAATATATTATCAAAAATCACATTTTCCTAAAGTATTAACACACCTTTCCTAAGCAGTTCGAGTCGTCTCGAAGGAGACTGGGGAATGTCCTGCTGGTTCCAAGGTACTGGGCTCTCTCCTGTGCGTAGTGCTGACATGTGAGAATGTGACGTACCGTTAGTTGAGAATTGCTTCGTGGGCATACTGGCTTGTCTTCATTTATGAGGAGGTGGCAGTGTGTAGTGTATGTGTCCGATTCGGAGTCGTGCCAACGCCACTTCCTCCGCTCGTATTTTCCTGGAAGACGAGGGCCAGTACCCTACTCGTGGTTTGATTTCTTGTAGTTTGCTAGTGCCTAGGGCGTCCCAGCTGCTTTGCAATTTCCCATGCCTTTTCGGAACTCTACTTTTGGTTCCATCAGCCTGTCACATCGTGCCACAGTCGGTCTTGCCGAGACACATGCGGCTGATCTGGTCAGACTCATAAAATAGCTTTGCTTTCACCTTGTCTGCGTCCGACACCCTCAGAAATTGCCTTGCTTCACAGGCAGCACGGTCAGCCAGAGTGAGCAGTGAGCACTGGACACCCAAACACGGCGCCACCTGATGTTTGTGCCCTTCCGGATATTTCACTACATTCGCAGATATTTTAACTTTCGAGATGCAATAAATGGTTGAGCGAAAGGTTTCTCGGTGATAATAATGTGGTTGCTGTGTTGTGGATGCTTCTCTCTCCTTGTAATTCATCGCAAGGTAGGACTTATAAATCGTCTACTACCACAATTTGTGTAAATTTTGTCATATCTGTTTAACCTTTGACATCACGTGTTCGAATACTTCTGCAACACAACACTCAGGTTCAGATCGACCCAATTTTGGCAAAACCTAGCAACTGACAAATCAGTCAAACTGAGAAAAACGCGAAAAACTTAATGGGTCTGGGAATAAGGTACGGAAGCTGATCACAGCTAGGTTTTGGTTCCATGGAAACATTAGACCCCTTGAAATTGTAAGGAACATGAATTCACACTCGGAAAACCTTAACTTCATGGGGAAAATGCACTTAAAGGATTTTGTCAAGTAGATTTGTGAAGGTAAAAGCTAGCATCTGTTGCTTACTGTGTTTTACCTGAACAGATATTATTTTAACAGCTAGATATGTGAAGGAAAAAGCTAGCATAGTTACTTACTGTGTTTTACCTGAACAGAGATGGAGTAGCATAGATGATGCGCTCATGTAGAGATGGAATATAGTATGTGCATAATGTGCATAATAAGTTGTGGCTGGGCACACTCAGGGAGGAAGTGCAATCCGACCATGTCCCCAGGGCGAATAGGGGAAGTGGAAGGTTTTTTACCTGCCCTGCCTATATATTCAAACATGATTTCCATAATAAAGAATTCAGATGCGAAATTTGTCAGGATAATTGTCACTTGTAAAGATTTTGACCACTTTGTGGCACACTTAATTTAAAAAACACAAATTTATGCTGAAAATCATCCATCCAACACCACTGAACTGAACCGTATCCCATCCTCTATCGTGATGCACAGAAATTATGTATGACATGCATTCATTTTTTATGAATCAAATACAGGTGATACAGATCTGAGATGTATTTTCTAGACATATGTTTGACAACGGACACATCACGATTCACATCCTACCTACTCCACATTATGGACCAGATAGGTATGGACAGATGAGGCGGGGGGGGGGTGTCGACCTGGTTTGACAACGGACACATCACGTCCTACCTACTCCACATTGTGGACTAGGTCTGCTGCTGCCTCATCTGTCGGCATGTTCAGCCAAAACCGTGTTTTGACTGGTGCCACACCAGATGATGTAAGTAGTTTAATGATACCAGCCTTCTTTGATGGCAAGATGCCTCGGGGTTGGCTCAGGCCTTCCTCTGCCATATCTTGAAGCTGAAACTTCGGTCTGAGGAAGTCAACCTCTTGTGGCTCCTCGCCGTAAGAGGTCCGATACTGCATGCTCCGTGACCCCTGTTTGAACTGAACCTCCACCAGGCACTGCAGCTTAGGCACATGAACAGCCCTTGCACCAGATCTGTAGTTTTTGAAGTCCGAGTGATGGAGTTGCAGGACCTTTATCTTCTTCCCAGATTCTTCAATGAGTTGAGACATGTCATCAAAGGTAATAACCTCTCCGATCCTCTTCAGGCGCCTACCGATCGCCCCATGGACACTGTCTGCCTTCATAAAGGTATGCCCTTTTTCTAGATACCGTACGTTCACTGCCTGTGGGCTCCACTCTGCATTAACACACGACACCAGCACAGTGTACAACACCCAGTTTTTGTTTTGTCCTGAGCAGTTGTCGCACCAGAACGTTACCTTCTTGGCCCCACTTACCTCTATACACCTAACAAACGCTGCAGCCACATCTGCTGCTGTTCGTCCTGTCACACCTTCGTGCCACAGGACACAGAGGTCTCGCATATCCTCGTTCATGCAAGCAAATGTCTCGTTAAACATAACGAGGCGACTGATAAAGAAATGATTCTTAGTCGTCATTTTTGGGAGGAGCAAAACTTTCTGCATATCGGCTGCAAAGGCCACTTCCCCATCTTCAAGATTATCTAATGTGGCCCTATATGCAGCCCTTGCTGATGAAGCCTTTTCTAAATGCGCCCTTCCGTTGATGCATAATTCACATTCTTTGATGTGTGAACTTTGTTGTGATGTCGTCGCCTCGACTTCGGCGCCACCATGTGCAGGAGGGGCGGTAGGACCGGTGATATGATCTGCGGCGGATGGCTGACTCTGCCGGACGAACGTTAATGTTTGACATAAAACTTCGTGATTCTCCCCGGAAATTAACAGAATTGATCAAAATTTCATTTCTTTTGATAAATTCAAAGACTTATTTCTAGACTCCACAATAGGACAGGACTGACTCTTCTGCAAGCAATTCGGTGGGTAGTAAGAAGATAAGTAGGTACTGACCAAATGAATTTTGGATCACCAACCTGAGTTCGGGCCTCGTAGTCCTCGTTATGGCGAACTGGGAACTGGCCGCCTCGACCTCGGCACCACCAGGACCAGGAGCAGGAGGGGCAGTAGGACCGCAGCTGAGATCTGCGACGGACGGTTGGCTCTGCCCGACAAACGTTAATGTTTGACATTGAACTTCAAAATTGAAGAAGAAAAAAAATGTATTTTGTGAAAATAGAAGACTTACTTCTAGACTACACAATAGAAGGACAGGATTGCTACTTCTGCAAGCAATTCAGTGGGTAGTAAGAAGATAAGTAGGTACTGACCAAATGAATTTTGGATCACCAACCTGAGGTTCGGGCCTCGTAGTCCTCGTTATGGCGAACTGGGAACTGGCCGCCTCGACCTCGGCACCACCAGGACCAGGAGCGGGAGGTGCAGTAGGACCGCGGCTGGGATCTGCGACGGACGGCTCGCTCTGCCCGACAAACGTTAATGTTTGACATTGAGCTTCAAAATTGAAGAAAAAAAAACAATTATTTTGTGAAAATAGAAGACTTACTTCTAGAGTACACAATAGGACAGGATTGCTACTTCTGCAAGCAATTCAGTGGGTAGTAAGAAGATAAGTAGGTACTGACCAAATAAATTTTGGATCACCAACCTGAGGTTCGGGCCTCGTAGTCCTCGTTATGGCGAACTGGGAACTGGCCGCCTCGACATCGGCACCACCAGGACCAGGAGGGGCAGTAGGACCGGAGGTAGTGCCACCAGCACCCGCATTATTGTTATCCTTCAGATCGGCAAGATACATGCCTAGTTAAGCCAGGTGGCTATTTAGATTCTTACAGACATCGCAGTCGTATTGGGAAGGCTGCCCGAATGTGATCTTTTGATCATCAAAGGCGCCCCCCTGCCGTGAAACAGGGGGGGGGGGGCGCCGCCCCCCCCCTGAAATTTGAGGAGGCCCCTATCCGCAAATGCACAGCAAAAAAGGTGAGCAAGGAGGCCAACGGGATAGAATATCATGCTGTCAATGAGGCCTCAAAACTGACGAGGCCACCAGGAAATATAATCAGGTCTCCAAAAGAGACGTAGAACAGATATTGGGAGGAGGCCTCCAGGACGAAAAGGAGGCCCCATGACGAAAAGGAGGCCTCAAGACGTAGAACAGAGATTGGGAGGAGGCCCCCAGGACGAAAAGGAGGCCCCCGGGACGAAAAGGAGGCCCCCAGGACGAAAAACAGGCCCCAAGACGTAGAACAGAGATTGGGAGGAGGCCCCCATGACGAAAAGGAGGCCTCAAGACGTAGAACAGAGATTGGGAGGAGGCCCCCAGGACGAAAAGGAGGCCCCCTGGACGAAAAAAGAGGCCCCAAGACGTAGAACAGAGATTGGGAGGAGGCCCTCATGACGAAAAGGAGGCCTCGAGACGTAGAACAGAGATTGGGAGGAGGCCCCCAGGACGAAAAGGAGGCCCCCAGGACGAAAAGGATGCACCCAAGGACGAACAGGAGGCTCCAAGAACGTAGAACAGAGTTTGGAAGGAGGCCCCCCAGGACGAAAAGGAGGCCCCCCAGGACGAAAAGGAGGCCCCAGGACGAAAAGGAGGCACCAAGACGTAGAACAGAGATTGGGAGGAGGCCCCCCAGGACGAAAAGGAGACCCCAGGACGAACAGGATGCACCCAAGGACGAAAAGGAGGCCCCAATATGTAGAACAGAGATTGGGAGGAGGCCCCCAGGACGAAAAGGAGGCTCCCCGGGACGAAAAGGAGGCCCCAGGACGAAAAGGAAGGCACCAAGACGTAGAACAGAGATTGGGAGGAGGCCCCCAGGACGAAAAGGAGGCCCCCAGGACGAAAAGGAAGCTCCCAGGACGAAAACGAGGCCCCCAGGACGAAAGACGCAGTCCATGCGCCCCTACACTCCAACAATCAACCAACCAACCCCAGGACGAAAATAATGCACCAAAGGACGAAAAGGATGCCCCAAAGACGTAGAACAGAGATTGGGATGAGGTCCCCAGGACGAAAAGGAGGCCCCAGGACTAAAAGGAGGCCCCAGGACGAAAACGAGGCCTCCAGGACGAAAAGGAGGCCCATAAGATGTAGAACAGAGACTGTGAGGTGGCCCCCAGGACGAAAAGGAGGCCCCCAGGACGAAAAGGATGCCCCATAACGCAAGGATGCCCCAAGACGTAGAACAGAGATTGGGAGGAGGCCCCCAGGACTAAAAGGAGGCCCCAGGACGAAAAGGAGGCCACTAGAACGAAAAGGATGCACCCAAGGACGAAAAGGACGTAGGACAAGACGTAGAACAGAGAACATAGATAGGAAGGTAGCCCCCAGGACGAAAAGGAGGCGCCCAGGACGAAAAGGAGGCCCCCAGGACGAAAAGAAAGCTCCCAGGACGAAAAGGAGGCCCCCAGGACGAAAGACGCAGTCCACGCGCCCCTACCCTCCAACAATCAACCAACCAACCCCAGGACGAAAAGGATGCACCAAAGGACGAAAAGGATGCCCCAAAGACGTAGAAAAGAGATTGGGATGAGGTCCCCAGGACGAAAAGGAGGCCCCCAGGACGAAAAGGAGGCCCCCAGGACGAAAAGGAGGCCACCAGGACGAAAAGGATGCCCCTAAGACCTAGAACAGAGATTGTGAGGTGGCCCCCCAGGACGAAAAGGATGCCCCATAACGCAAAGGAAGCCCCCAAGACGTAGAACAGAGATTGGGAGGAGGCCCCCAGGACGAAAAGGAGGCCCCCGGGACGAAAAGGAGGCCCAGGACGAAAAGGAGGCCCCAGGACGAAAAGGAAGGCACCAAGACGTAGAACAGAGATTGGGAGGAGGCCCCCAGGACGAAAGGAGGCCCCCAGGACGAAAAGGAGGCCCCCAGGACGAAAAGGAGGCCCCCAGGACGAAAAGAAGGCTCCCAGGACGAAAAGGAGGCCCCCAGGACGAAAGACGCAGTCCATGCGCCCCTACACTCCAACAATCAACCAACCAACCCCAGGACGAAAAGGATGCACCAAAGGACGAAAAGAATGCCCCAAAGACGTAGAACAGAGATTGGGATGAGGTCCCCAGGACGAAAAGGAGGCCCCCAGGACGAAAAGAAGGCCCCCAGGACGAAAAGGAGGTCCATAAGACGTAGAACAGAGATTGTGAGGTGGCCCCCAGGACGAAAAGGAGGCCCCCAGGACGAAAAGGAGGTCACCAGGACGAAAAGGAGGCCCCTAAGACGTAGAACAGAGATTGTGAGGTAGCCCCCAGGACGAAAAGGTTTCCCATAACGCAAGGATGCCCCAAGACGTAGAACAAAGATTGGGAGGAGGCCCCCAGGACTAAAAGGAGGCCCCAGGACGAAAAGGAGGCCCCTAGAACGAAAAGTATGCACCCAAGGACGAAAAGGACGTAGGACTAGACATAGAACAGAGAACAGAGATAGGAAGGTAGCCCCCAGGACGAAAAGGAGGCCCCAGGACGAAAAGGAGACCCCAGCACGAAAAGGAGGCCCTCAGGACGGAAAGGATGCCACCGAGATGGGCAAGAAGCCACCCAGGTTAGACGAAAAGGCTTCCGATGGGTGGCAGGATATTCTTAAGTTGGAAAACGAGGCCCCCAAGACGGAAGATGCCCCTGCAATATAAAATTAAGACCTGATAGGGGAGACTTCTCCGGACGCAATAGGGGCCCCAAGACGGGTAGGAAGGTTTCCGCAGGAATGAGAGAAGGCCACCGAGACCAGCCAGATGAGGCCCATATTTTGGAAGAGGAGGAACCTGGAAGAGAAGATCTAGGACTAGGACGCAAAAGCACCCTGCTAAGAGGATAATGAGGCTCCAGACACAGATGAGGAGGCCCCTATGACGTGAGAGGAGGCCCCTAATTTGAAAAAGGAGTCACCTAGGAGAGGGTAGGAGTCCCCAGAAATCAAGAGAATGTCAAAAATGGCACGGAGGCAACCAGGAGTGCAAAAGAGGCTCCAACACCGGAAAGGAGGCCCCAGAATATGAGAGGAGGCCCTAAGACGGAAAAGGAAGGAAGATATGAGATGAGGTTTCGGAGACGCAAAAGCAGGCCCCAAACGGGTGAGGTTCCACCGAGATAGAAAAGGATGATCCAGAGACGTGGCAGGAGGCACCTAATTCGGAAGGGAACGACACAAGATTAGAAACGAGACCCCATGATGAACGAGGAGGCCCATAAAATAGGAGAGAAAGGCCATTGGATAAGAGAGATGGCTCCTAAGCGGAAAAGAAGGCTCGAAGACGGCTAAGAAGGTCCCCGGGAAATAACAAGGCCACTAAGATAGGAAAGGTTGCCAGTAATTTAGCAGAGGCGGCGCCTGGGAGAGAAGAGGAGTCCACCAGGAGATAAGAGACCACCCCTAAGATGGGTAAAGATCGAATCCAGAGCGCAGAGCAGGAGAACGCAGAGCAGGAGGCCCCCAAGACGTGAGAGAAGGCCCCTAATTTGAAAAAGAAGGCCTCTAGAAGAGAAATGAGGCACCTGCCGGACTCGGGAAGGAGTAGGTCTCTAGGACCAAATGAGGTCCCGAAGACCGGAAAGAGTTCTCAGGAAATGAGAGGAGGCCCTTAAGATGGGAGTGATAGCAGGTATGGAAGGAGGTGAGGTTTCCAAAATTGAAGATCCCTCAAGACGGGTAAGGATTTGCCAGGATAAAGGAGGAGGCACACGAGGCGTGGCAAGAGGCCCCTAATTTGGAAGAAAATGCCCCTCGAAGATGAGAGGAAGCCCCATGCCATGTTAAAGGGGCCCCAGAATGCAAGAGGCCCTCCAAGACGGGAGAGGATGACCATTGAATATGGAGGAGGGTAGGACACACAAGGAGACATCGAAAACCGGTAAAAAGGCTCTAGGAAATGAGACGACGCGACAGGAGGCCTATAATTTTCAAGAAGAACCACCTAAGAAATAGTAAGAGTCGAGTCTGGGTATTTTAAAATCACGATATGGGCCCCAAAAGATCCGGCCGAGGCCCCAGCAAATTACGCTGAGCCTGGGGTACCGAAAATTCACGCCCGGACCACGGAAATCATGCCAGGGGCACGACAGGTCGTACCGTGCACCAAAAGTCTCATTGGGACCAAAACAAATGACGCCGGAGCAACGAAGAACAATCAGGACATGAATAATCACTCTGGGGGCCCAACAATGACGCCAAAAGCCTCCAAAACGCATTGGACCCCAAAAAGTGTCGAGGCCGCTATAGCTCGCGCTAGGGATCCAAGAAAATGACGTCGGGGCCCAAAAGATAACATTGGACCCAAAAAAGTCGCGTCGCAGCCCTTGAAAATCACACTGGAGGCCCAGAAGGTCGCGCCGGGGCCCCAAAAGTTGCAGCTGCCCCAAAAATCAATTTTAACCGGAATGTCACTCTGGGACGGAAAAAACCTCCTTCAGTGGCCGCAGTGCTATATCAAAGGGGCAAATGCCCCCTCCATCCTGAGAGGGATAAGCTCCCAAGAATCGTGTCGGGGGCCTCAAAAATCGCGCTGGGGCCACCAAAATTCGCGTCGGTCCACCAGAATTCGCGTATGGGTCTCCAAATAAATACGGCGAGCCCCGGAAAACTCGCTCCGAGGCCCGAAAAATTGCGACAGGAACCGCCAAAATCGCGTTGGGGCCACAACTAAATACAACGCATCGCACAAACTCGAACCGGGCCCCCCAAATATTGCGCTTGGGACCCACAATTCCCATCGGTAGTCCCGTCGAGGCTCTACAAAATTGCCGTCTAGGGCCACACGTAAGCACAGTGTGACCACAAACATAAACACAAATCAAGCTGGAGCCCTCCAAAATAAGGATGGATTCCAACAACTAAATGCCCAGGTTAAAAAAATGGCTCTGGAGCATCGAACATGTTATCAGATGCCTTCACAAATTGCGTACGGCACCGAAAAACAAACCGGATCTCGAACAATCGAGGTGGGATACAAAAACATGGCGCCAAGTGCTGGAGAAATCAGGCCGGGATTCGGACTTTTAAAAAAAATCAGAAAAGTTTCACAAAATCGTATTGAGCCCAGAAAACTGGGGTTGGGTCTCCGGAACCACGCGCCTGGGTGCGATAAGCCACTCTGGGACCTAGAAACATCGTACCGAAGCCCCAAAATTGTACTTGGGCCCCACAAGTGTGCGTCAGAAGCCCAAAATAAACACATCGGGACCCTAAGAGCACAACGGGGGCCGAAAATACAACTGACCCTCCAAAGCGCACAGTCTCACAAAAAGCGACAGGGCCTTAACACAAACGTTGCAGCCATAAATATACATACCGGGAGGTCCAAAAAATACACCGGAAGCTCTCAAGGCACACAGGGGTCATGATAACGCACAATAGCCTGAAAAGGTGGCTGGGGCCGCAAAAGGCAACATGGTTCCAAAACAAACAAAAAGACCGGCGCTAAATAAACACTTCGGGATCTTCGAAAATGCCCTGACACGTCAAAATCCTCGGTGTGCAAAAATTCAACAAACCCTAAAACGAGCAGGGGGTTCGAAAATGCTTTAGGCCACTAACAAAAATGGATTGGAGCCATAATACACAATCATAGACCAAGAAAGACGCAACGGGTAAACAAAACGCCGAGGCTTGGCCTCGGTTCAGTATCCAATCTGGGAGGATAACAGCAAAGATATGAAGTGCTTCAAAGCTCAGCGGAAACCGCATTTCATAGCTACCAGAAAATGTGGGAAGTAGGAAACTAATGATCGAATTTAATCAATCGACTTTTCGAAGCGAACGCCCATGCGAATCATTCCATCACGCCAAATATGGTGCAAGTCTATCATGTGGCAGCAATTAGCAAAACGCAGAAGGCCTAGCAGAAACCATAGCATCGCACGAAGTGTGGCGAATGCACCGAATACGAAAAATGGGTGTGCACGTGCACTGACGTTGCCGTCGTGGCGACCGGGTGCTATGAACTGCAATGCCTGAAATTGTAAAATTTTGTATTTTAAAGTGGTGGGTAATACATTTTACTTTGAAGTTATGGGCCTAATACATCTTCTAAACCCTGCTCGTTTTCGGGCTTTGTTGCGTTTTTTTGTGCACCGAGTATTTTTTACGTGTCGGGGCGTTTTCAAAGATCCCGATGTGTTTATTTACCTCCCGGTCGTTTGGTACGTTTTGGAACCATGTTGCCTTTCGTGGCCCCAGCCTCTTTTCCAGGCCCTTGTGCGTTCTCATTGCCCCTGTGCGCCTTGCGAGCTTGCAGTGTATTTTTCTTAGAGCTCCCGGTATGTTTATTTAGGCCTGCAACGCATGTTTTAAGGCCCTATCGCTTTTTGGGAGACTTTTGTGCGCTTTGGAGGGTTAGTTGTACTTTTAGGGTCCCGCTGTGTATATTTGGGGGTTCTGACACACATTTGTGGGGCCCCAGTATGATTTTGGGGCTTCGGTGCGATTTTTTCTGGGTCCCAGCGCGACTTATCGCGCCCAGGCACGTGGTTCCGGAGACCCAACGCCACCTTTCTGGGCTCAACGCGATTTTTGTGGATCTTTTCTGTTTTTTTTAATTAAAAGTCCGAATCCCGGCCTGATTTTTCGAACCTCTGACGCCATGTATCCCACCTCGATTTTTCGAGATTCGGGATGCTTTTCGAAGTCATACGCAATTTTTGAAGGCATCTTGAAAAAAATGTTCCGTGCAACAGAGCCATTTTCCTGACCCTGACATTTATTTGCTGGAATCTCTCCTTTTTTGGAGGGCTCCAGCTTGATTTTTTTGGGATACCGATCCGGGTTTGTGGTATAGGTGTAATTTCAGCAGTGTGAGGTAACTTATCAAGGGATACCAAAAGAAAACCTTAGAACTGAGTGGTGGAGTTAGGGTTGAAATCCGACCAATCAGAAACCATAGTGGTAGATTAGGCCCCTCCACAGGAAAATTTAGTTGATGACTAATTATATTATTTCGAAATGTACCCTTTGACAAAATAGCGGTCGAAATCCAAGGACTTTTTTAATGGGTGTAGGTGCCCTCCCCCCCCCCCTGCAAATCCGTTTGCCCCCTCCTGCTTGACGCAAATATAGGTACTCCACTGATCCCTCAATAATTTTACGAAACATACGCCCATGGGGAAAAGCCAACATTGAGGGGACAAATTACCCCTCATAAGCATGCAATACAACATCCATGCCCCATATGAAATGGGATGAATGATGTTTTTAAATGCATTTTCTTCCAACAAACTTCTTTTCTCTTATTACGGCCTGCATGCGATGCGCCCCTAAACCACAATAACTAACTAACTAACTAACAGCCTGCATGATTAAAGCTTCCCAGCTTCCATACCTTCTCAACGTCATTTACAAAACGGCACAGACCAGCGAAAACGATGGGCGTGACGGCGTGGAATGTGAAGGCTTGGATTATGTATGTACTGACATTGTTGCATTGTTGCATTGTCATTTATGCATTGGTGTTCAATGCTTGTTCTTACCGTGAATTTATTCGCTGAGGATATATTTTAGCTCGTGTGACAGTTGCCTTGCAGCCAGCAGCAAATGTTATAACAATAAACAAATTCCTAAGAGGACGCTAAAAAAAACTAATGAATCCACTTCTCGTTGTCACCTTTACGAAATTGTCGTCCTTGGACTGAGAAATGGTCGTTCAAGCTTTGCTTATGACATCAAGCTGATGAGAATAAATAACAGTAGTGATGAATCTAGCTATATTCAGTTAGACTTGGAGGACTTAAAAGTGGGTTCATCAATGGCAGATATCTGTAAGATATGCTTAGCACCAGCCCCGCCAGCTCGCTGCAATCTAGAGGCCAGCGGGAAGATTCGAGAAAGCATTGAGACGATGGTTTGTTTTGGCACTTATGCATTTATCCAAATATTACTTATTTATACCCTGGTATGGCCCAGTTTTCAGCCAAAATGATTAGTGCTATTGCGTTTTGAGCAAATGATGCACCATGCCAAGAACAAACAAAAACCAATATGAAATCATGTTCCCCATCCTCGAACCATAGTATAAGAGCCTAAAAACAATATGAGACTCTAACACAATGGAGGCCCCCTTTCGGGTAACAGGAGGCCCCCTTCCGACCTTGCCCCCCCCTGGAAGAATTTCGTGGCGACGCCACTGCTGTTTAGGTAACTTGTTTGACGGTTCATGAAGTCCTCGCCTGTCAACGACTTCTGGCATAACCACATCACCATCTGCACTTGTCTTGGCTTTCAAGAAGCTCGTGATCGTGCCGTCAGTTTTCAGTCCCAACGTATGCAGAAACATCGTTTTGCATACCTCAGCTGTGCCTGTTTCTAGTTCTTGTGATGCCTTTGCAAGGTAATACTCCCTTGTATGTGCCCTTCGCGCCTATTCTGAACTTGCCTCTGTCGTTCGCCTCTTCACCGGTGTTGTCCTGATGTTAGCAGCAAAAAACGCTCTTCTGCCATGAAATTCAGCCCTCCAGAAACGTTTGCGGATAGTTTCACGTTCTTCTTCGCTAAACTGTTGTCCACATTTTTTCCTGCATGAACATGGTGGGAGCAATGGATTTTTCCTTACATAGTGCACTGACTTACTTTGAGATGTTCGTCGTCTTTTAGTACTGCTAGGCAGGCCAGAACCTGTGCTATCCCCAGCACTTTCCAATCCTTCATCCAGTAGCATGTCATCACGTGCTGTAACTACCTCAACAGCTGCATCAACTACCTCAATATACGCCACATCCATATCATCAGCTGTGATATAAATCGCATCAGCTAACTGTTCCTCATCTACTCCATCATCAGCAGCAATGACATTAGCTAAATCATCTTCAGTTATGCCAGCAGCTACTGCTGCAGTCATGATCACATCATTGGCAGCAGCTACCACCTCCTCCTCGACCTCCAGCTGCAGCTGCTGCTCCTCCTGTTCTATAAAATCCAGCGCACTCCATGAGGAGTCCATTCTCCAATATATGCTATATGCTAGGAAAATATATGCTTGGCAGGGTAATTTCGGAAAAAAAATTGTTTTTTTAAGAATATCACATCAACAGATTTGCATGCAATAAGTTTGCTGGTGCTGTTCACTTGTCCTAACTGACAGGAAATTCCTAGCAAGTGACGTGTGTGACTGTTTAGTGGGGTTATAGGACACAAGAAACCATAAGGTGGAAAAACCTAGTATGTGCTCGTCAATATCACTTGCTACGTGTGGGGTTATACGACACAAGACACCGGAAGGTGGAAAAACCTAGTATGTGCTAGTCAATATCAATTGCTACGTTTCTCTTTTAAGTTGCTGTTTAGATTCGCTGAACCAGTTGGAAGCAAAACCTAGTATGTGCACGTGCAATGTTTTACCATAACATTCCTTGTTGAGGATGTATTTGCAGCACAATGCAAAACCTAGTAAGTACCAACAGACCAGATACTATGTTTTGCTTTGATAAGATTGCATTTTCAGGTGCAGATACTAGGTATTGCCGTGTCATATCTCGGGATTCAGTGCAGATACTGAAATTCCGATACCACAGGAAGACGCGGCGTGTCCGAAAACCCCAGGTTCCGTATCTAACTCAATTTTGTTTATTTTGTCACTTACTAGGTTTTGCCAAAATTGGGTCGAGATTACCAACGTTTTCATTCCAGCACGTGCCTTGATTGTGAACAGGCTTATATTTCAGTGATATACCGTTTTAGAGACATAATTAAAACAGGAAATGGTACACTAGAGCAAAATATCAATACATGCCTAATTTAGAGCGGAAATGTAGAGTTTTAGGGGCAAAACCCTGTCTTTTTAATTACTTGCTTCGAAAGATAAAGTATCGAACTTCAGTTTTGCACTTTTTAAAGATCGCATTGTGATTGTTCCGAAAGTTAAAGTAGGTCGTGTGCCCTTCGGTCACGATGTCACGTTTCAAGTAGCCCGTAAAGGAAAATTCCGAAAGAGCCAAAAGATGCAGTGGATTATTGTCAGTTCACCTATACATACGTTTGCATAATTCAGATCGTTCTTTATTGAGTTAAAGACCTCAAAAGACTGTTAGGTGACCTATCACATTAAACAAAAATTAACCCTATTTCTTGGTGGGGTGGCTTTATGAACCACGGTTCTATTGCTAAGCAGAGCTTGTTGCGTAAACCCCGGCCCCACCACCCGATCCATGAACTTCAGATCAACGGTAGAATTTAGACTGAAAGTTTAACGTGCCGTCAATGCACAGACACGGCCGCCCGGTACCTCGTCCCCGGCCTTATCGGGCTGGCCAGCTGCCAACTGACCCTCCAGCCGGGGGCTAAATGCGAGCGCGTGAAGCGACTCGGACCCTGCGTTGCCAGGACAGGGGAGACCAGTGCAGGCCAGCGCTCTTACCAACTGAGCTACCGGGCGGAAAATTCCCCAGTCTGTAACTCCTTGACCATTGATCTGTTCGTTCTAGGAATGCACAGCTGGATTCGGCGCATCAGATAACCCCACACAATTATTTTCATAAAAATATAAATTATTGGGTGTATTTTGGCCCTTTCACTTGTCGATTTGGCGTTGAATGGGCTAGCAGGTTTCTTGAAGACACCTCGCAATATTTTTTTTGCACTTCGCGGACAGGGCAGGAGCGGTTCCAGAACAAACAAATAAGGGATGTCATGTTCTTAAAATGAGTATAAAAGTACTTCGCATAACCGTCAAGCCGTTGTTGCATGGATGCATTTCATGCAATCTGCATTTTTTCCGCTAAATGGCGGAAATACGACATAACGACGAGGGCTCTGCCCTCGTCGCGAGCGGACGTGTTTTTGTGCTCCCGTGACGAGGGAAAACCGTGAGTAAAAGATTGGGCACAGGTGGTTAGTGGAGGGAGGATTTGTTCTATTGTAGGACTAGGTTAAGAAAGAGCGGGTATATTGTTTAACTTGAGTATATTAGACTTAGCCTAGGTATTCTAAGCTTCTATAATTATCGATCGGCCACGTGTACGTTTGTAGACGGGTGGAGTGGCCACGTGGGTTAGGTTTCTGTTAGCATAGAGGAATAAGTTTGTGTCTGCTTGGTGTTTTAGTTGAAGATTAAAATAGTGAGCTTAACTTACACTAGGTAGCTTCTAGAATTATCCATCGGCTACGTGGACGCTTTGTAGATGGGTGGCGTGGCCTCGTGGCTTAGGTTTCTGTAGTGCAGAGGTATAAGTTTTGTTTTTTGTTTTTTGTTTTTTGGTGGTTAAGTTTAAAATAGAGTTGACTAAAATAGTGTGTTTAAATTACACTAGGTATATCTTCTTGTCCTGGTGTTATTGTATAGGTATCTAGGTTTTTGATTATATTAGTGTTTAGTTTGGTTTAGTTGGAGTTTGCAGCTGGTGGTAGGTATTTAGCAATTACTTCTGTGCATATATTTGCATAGTTTTATCTCATAAGTTTCTTTTTAACGAGCAGATTTTTAGCTTCTAGAATTATCGATCGGCCACGTGGACGCTTTGTAGACGGGTGGAGCGGCCACTTGGCTTAGGTTTCTGTTAGCATAGAGGAATAAGTCTGCATCCGCTCGGTGTTTAAGTTTAAGATAGACTTTAAGATTAAAATAGTGAGCTTAAATTACACTAGGTAGCTTCTAGAATTATCGATCAGCCACGTGAACGCTTTGTAGACGGGTGGCGCGGTCTCGTGGCTTAGGTTTCTGTGGTGTAGAGGAATAAGTCGGTGTCTTTTTGGTGTTTAAGTTTAAGATAGAGCTTAGGACTAAAATAGTGAGCTTAAATTACCACTAGGTATATTTTCAATATACTGGTGTACTTGCAAAGGTATCTAGGCTTTTTTTTTAATCTTAGTTTGGTTTAGTTGGAGTTTGTAGCTGGTGAGTCGGGATAACTTTATTTAAATTTAAAAAAAAAAAAAAAAAATGCAAGGCGACTGTGAGAAGTGTAAGTGTATTGTAGTCATTGGGGACTTGAGTAAGAAAGTAGATATGTTAGCAAGGGAGGTGGAGCGTCTGAAGTGTTTGGTGGCAGGGCCCACCATAGGAAATGTCAGCCAGGCAAGCCAGGTGCAGGAGTCTAGGAGTGATAGGGGTGGAGATAGTATAGACCATGACAGTAGAGAGTGGAAAGTAGCTAGACGCCAGAGTACGAGACTAGCTTTAAGGAAAATTGACAAAGGCATTGAAACTAATAATATATTTGAGGTACTGCAAGAGAGGGATAGAAATGCTGCTAAGGAGGAAGGGAGGAACGACCAGGCAGCTGATGGTAGAGAGGGGGAGGTTTTAGTTATAGGGGACTCAAGAGTGAGGTACATGGACCGTACTTTTTGTAGCAGGAACCCCAACAAACGGACTCGTGTTTGCTACCCAGGGGCCCAGGTAAAGGATGTTGGTGATAGGATAGAAGGAGTGATGAAGGGTAGTGGAGAGAGCACAACAGTAATTGTGCAGGTTGGTGTAAATGATGTAGGAAAAGCAAAAAACAGAGGAAACAATGCAAGAGTATAGGGCTTTGATAGGTAGGTTAGCTGTGAGTAGGAAACAAGGAATGGTAACATCCATCCTCCCAATGGTTAAGGCAAGCATAGAGTGGTACTCGAGGGCCATTGGGCTGAATACCAGGGTGGCCAAGATTTGTAAGGAACTTGGGGTGGGGTTCTTGGATTTGTGGGGGGATTTCTGGGGGAGGACTGAAATGTTTGCATTAGATGGGTTACATTTGAGCAAGAGAGGAGTTGAATTGCTCAGCAATAGGTATGAGGAGGCTCTCATAAGGAAACAGGGAAACTAGGCAGGTCATGGGGGGGATGTAGCTGATAGAGAGAGAGGTCTTGCAAACACCTCACAGTCAGCAAATAGGGGTAGCAGTAGATCAAGGGGGCAGAGTGGTAGCTCATCCAGAGATGATAGAGCTACTCAACATGAAAAAGCCAAAGAGGGTTATGGAACTTTTGTTAAGTGTATGATGCTTAATGCTCAGAGCATTCGATCCAAATTTGATGAGTTCAAGTGTTATGTTGCTGAGGAGAAACCAGATTTTGTTTGCATTACTGAGGCATGGGTCAGTGAGGGATATTTTGGGGATAACTTGCAGGACTATGAGATCCAAGGATACAATATGTTTTCATGCAATAGGGGTCCAGCAGTGAAAGGGGGTGGTGTAATGCTCTATGTGAATAGTTTATACAGTTCTCAGAAAGTAGCAGATGTGGTAAAAAATGTGTCTGTGGAGTCCATTTGGCTTGATGTTGCTGTGGGAAGAGGCAATAACAATAAACTGAGGATTGGAGCTTTGTATCGATCAGGAACCTTGCCACATTCTCAGCAACTGGAGCTCGATAAGGTGATTTGTGAGGAAATCAGTAGAAACTTTCAGAGGAAATGCCTTATTCTTGGTGACTTTAATCTAAAAGGATATGAACATGTTGGTGTTGGCTCCCCATCATGTAAACTGTTTAGGAAATGCCTTGAAGAGGACTTGTTCTTACACCAGTTTGTAATGGAACCAACCAGGCAGGGCTCATTCTTGGAACTTGTCTTCTAAGATTTAAGTGATTTAGTTCAAGACTTGACTGTAGGAGAAACTCTGGGAAGAAGTGACCATAACATAGTGAGATTTAAGGTACAAATAGCAGGGACAATCAAGGATAACTTGGCAAAGATTCCAAATTTTAACAGGGCAGACTTTGACTCCATGAGAGAGGCTTTAAGTGCCATACAATGGGAAGAATATTTTTTTTATTTAAATGGCTGTGAAATGTGGGAAAAGTTCAAATCTTACTTGAGGGAAATTCAGATTAGACATATCCCCCAAAAGCAAAGGCGCGAAAGAAGTGTAGGAAAGCCAGCATGGCTTACACCAGATTTGAGGAGATCAATTAAGGCTAAGAAAGATGCATTTAGAGTATTTAAGGAAGCTTCAAATGTCGTAAATCTAAGGTCGTATCAAAAAGCTAGAGATGCTGTGAAGCAGAAAATCAGAGCAGCAAGGCGGGCAAAAGAATTGGATTTGGCTAGGAACTGTAATGGGGACAGTAAAAAGTTCTTTAGTTTCTACAAGCTAAGTAAAGTTTCAAGCACAATTGGTCCACTGGAAGTAAATGGCACTATATTGAGTGAGGATGGTGAGATGGTTGAGGAGCTGAGCAAGCAGTTTAAATCAGTGTTTACAGTGGAGGATGTGACAAATTTGCCGACCGTGAACCACAGTTCAGTGACAGGTGATCAGATACACAATGTTGATTTCATTGATAGTGATGTTGTTTTCAATTATATCAGAAAATAAAGCCAAACAAGGCAGCAGGACCTGATGGAATTTATGCTAGGGTATTGCGGGAAGCTGAAAAGGAACTGGCAATTCCACTTAGTATAATATTTTGTAGATCAGTTTCACAAAATGAAATTCCAACAGATTGGAAAAGGGCAAATGTAGTTCCTATTTTCAAGAAAGGAGAAAGAGGGAAAGTTGAAAATTATAGGCCAGTAAGCCTCACATCCCTAGTCTGCAAGGTACTCGAATCAATTATCAAAGATAGAATAGTTAGTTTTCTGGAAGGAAACAGATTGATTCAAGATACTCAACATGGGTTTAGAAAAGGGAGATCGTGTCTCACAAATCTCTTGGACTTTTCAAATTTTGCTACAGAACAATTTCATCAGGGAAATCAGGTTGATGTAGCATATCTTGACTTTAGTAAGGCCTTTGACAAGGTACCCCATAAACAGTTAATGATGCAGCTTCAGGTCCATGGCATTGCAGGTAGCATCCTAAAATGGATTGAGTTGTGGCTTTCAGATAGACAGCAGAGAGTGATGCTTAATGGTACAAAGTCATCATGGCAAAATGTTCTTAGTGGAGTCCCTCAGGGGTCGGTACTGGGGCCACTGTTGTTCATTATATTTGTGAATAGCATTGAATGTGGCCTGAGCAGTGAGGTTTTGAAATTTGCGGATGATTTGAAGATCTTTAGGGCAATAACAGGGCACAATGAGCAGGTTTTGCTGCAGAACGACTTAGACGAGCTCGTGAAGTGGTCCGAAAAATGGCAAATGAAGTTTAATTTTGATAAGTGCAAAGTCATGCATGTAGGTAGGCAGCATATGAAGGCGCCATACTTGATGGATGGCCAAGTACTATCTGTGACTGAGCAGGAGAAGGACTTAGGTGTTATTTTGAACACAAAATTGGGGGCATCAGAACAGACCAAAGAAGCCAGGAAGAAGGCACTAAGAATGCTTGGGGCGATACAGAGGAATGTGTCATACAAAAGTGAGGAGGTCATCAGGAAGCTTTACTGTGCATATGTCAGGCCACATTTGGAATACTGTGTCCAAGCTTTGTCCCCTAGTTATGAGAAAGATTGTTGGCTTTTAGAGAGAGAGTACAAAAGAGGGCAACACAAATGGTTAATGGTATAGGCAACCTGGCATATGAGGAAAGATTGAAGAAATTGAATATGTTTTCACTTAGATATAGAAGGCTGAGAGGAGATCTCATCGAGGTTTTTAAATTTGTTCATGGTCAGGAGCAGGGATATCTAAGGGAAATGTTTGAATTTAACAGAAATGATGCAATTAGAGGTCATCAATTCAAAATTAAAGTTAATCACAGCAGGACAAGGTTAAGACAGTCTTTCTTCACCAACAGGGTAGTAGAACACTGGAACCAGCTTCCAGGAACAATTGTCAGTAGCAACACACTGAACATCTTTAAAAACGGCATAGACAATCATTATAAGAATAGGGGGCTTGTTTTTCTGTATTCCAGGGTGGGTTGATTGACAGATTTGGTGGGCAGTTCAGTGGGTTGATTGACAGTTCAGTGTACCAAGTGCAACCAAGAAGGGCCCTTGTGGCTCATAGTTGCACTGATCTTTTATGTCTTTATGTCTTTATGGCTCGACATAGATGCACGGCTGCTCCTTGCAAATACGATCAGATAAAAGGCATCCTTTGCACCATATGCGTCCCACCCTGCAGCCTGGATCCTCGCTTTGCAATAATGCTCCACCAGAGTGAACAAGAACCATTTGAAGCAGTTTCTAGTCGTGTATTGACCATATCCGGCCGAAATGAGTCCAGTTTTGCTTTCCCTATTTGGGCGTAACTCCTGTATTTTCATGTTCCTTGCAACGCACATAACAATTTATGTGTATTTTATCCTAAGCCGTGAGGTTATCTATTGTGAATAACGCGAGGAAAATAAGAATGCGCGATAAATGGATTTCCTAGCTTTTATGCCTGAATAATATATCCCTGGAATCGAATGCAGGGTATCGCCCATTCCATTTTGCTGTGTGTTCACTAAACTGAACTGTGTGCATTCAAACTTATGCCCAACCACTTGTTACGATGCCCGGCACGGCGCGTCGGCGAACCGCACCCCTCATGGTCAAAGTCCAGTGTTTCGGCATTGGGGGACCGTCCAGATAGCTGATAACTGATAAGCAGCGACGTCCCGATACATTCCTCAGCGTTCCGCGGCAGTCTTTACCCCGCTCCCCAGAGTAAGGTGGCGCCGGTCCGACCGGAAAAGACCCTCCCCCACCCCTTTGGAACGAATTGTCCAGCCAAAGGCGCTCTGTTCGGAGGAAAAGGTGCCCCCTCAGTTTTCTCATGCGCAGCCCCTGCACCCGCTCAACGAATTTTCCCACCGAAGGCGACCCTCTGAGGAAATGTATTCATCCCCTGGAGGAACTGGAGAAGGTTTCAGAATCCATACCTGAAGAAACCACCAGATCACAATTGGCAGCACATTTGCGAGGTACCATGCGACAATAACTGCACACTCCTGCCACCTGTTGACAGCAAGCGGAGACGCAGCCGCACGATTTCACCACCAGGGTTCCGCTGGCTCCTCTAGCGGACATCTGAGGAACTATTTTTGGACGTTATTGAACGTTACGAACTCTGGACTTTATGAACGCTCCCTCTGAAGCCAGTTTTGGTCGTTGTGATCCTTGGACGTTATGAACTCTGGACGTTACGAACGCACCCTATCCGAGACATTTTGGACTTTTTGGACGTTATTTCGTATTTTGGACGTTATGATCCTTGGACGTTGTGAGCTTTCACGTTATGAACTCTGGACGTTATGCACTCGGGATGTTATGATATAGCCCCGAAGCGACTCGGACCCTGCGGTGCCAGGACAGGGGATACCAGTGCAGGCCAGCGCTCTAACCAACTGAGCTACCGGGGCGGCAAATTCCTCAGTCTGTAACTCCTTGACCATTAGAGTGACCTTTTTTAAATCCTTTTTTCTCGAAATGTTTGCTAACTCCCCTTATTCTGATACAGTTTTTGATACTGATTCCGAATATCAACTTATTTTCAACTTTTTCGATGTTTCTTTGCCCGCACGAATCGATTGACGTTTTTCGAATTCTGGATTTTTGACATTTTTTTAGCTGTGGTTACAAATATAATCGAAACATAGCTTAAACTAGTGATTTTTATTAAAGCTTGGACAATGGAGATTCACCTGACAGCAAGATCAGTGCACTTCCATAATCCATTGATACAGAAAATTAACTTTCAAATGAAGCGTTTACATAGTTCAGGTTTTCTTCACAGATGGCGCTAGTGTCAGACGTCTCGTTCCACACTTTGTATTGGGCGATATTGTGGCGACCATGTAATATTCACGACTATATTAATTATTGGATGATAAACTAGATACGCTCAAAATTCCTTTCAATCATATGGGTGCGAACTGGTGGCCATCAGTGTCCAAGTGTAAATATTTGAATAGCAAATTTTCAGATATTATCAGAATACACGGTGAGCTTTCATCTTCTAAATATTTTGCACAGCGAGGTATACTTAGAATCTAATACATTCTAAGCATTAATATCGATGAAGTATTGATAGAGCCTACAAGCCAAAATGTACGACGTTGACATGTTCACTGAACATGTCAACGACGCAGATATCTACATTTTGGGAGGAGCAAGTAGGGCAAAACTGCAGTTTATAGGTGACGTTGATCGAGCGACGTCGCTGAAATGGAGAAACATGGCAGCACAGTCAATGTCGCAGTCAGTTGCACGCGCTCCCCAAGTCGAAACCGGCTAAACAGACGAGCAGTCTCAATATCGACAACATGATTGACCCGAAGAATATGCCGATGAATCAGACGAGTATGTCATGCCTTATTGGCACTTACCTAGGAGAAGCAAACCACTAAATCTGACTGCCGCTGAGGAGACACTGGACGCTATCGATACAGATGCAAGAAAGGCGTCTAAAATATTGACATTGTTTCTGTCGCTTTGGGAGAAGAAGTGTGGGTGTAATCACGAAATCGAAGGTGCGAAAAGCTATTGATGTGAGCAGAAATTGTAGAATGGAAGTATATGATATGGCGAAGGACTGTACTGCTGTACTTTGTGATGGCCGTGACGACCAGACGAGAGGGGAGGGCATTGTCAAATCGGGTTGATTGTCGTATGAAAAGATGAGTGCACACCATGTCTCTGTAAATATGCATCCCGCGGATGTGCATGTAGTTCATTTTGTGTGTGACGGAAAGCACACCGGGCACAGTGTCGCGCAAAAGCTCAAAGATTTTCTGCATGATCGTATGGCAGGTGCGCAAAACATTGCCTTCATTGGTGGCGATGGAACCAACCAGGTTGTTTGGTGGAAAGGGTGATGGATGGCACATTTTGAACACCTGATGGTCTAATTCTTTGCTTGTGCCACCAGGCGGAATTCCACCACCAAGCTCTGTTTGGACTGCTGGACGGACAAACAGCCGGGCCCAGCACGTTCTCTGGGCCAATCTGAACATTAATTGTGGAAGATGTCCACAAGCCAGATGTCGTTGCGTTTGCTACAATAACGTTTGAGGTTCTTTCAGAGTTGCCATCACGTGTGGAGCAGGGCCTAAGTACTGATATGAGGCTGCTGTATCAATGTGCTAAGTCCTCGACCAATGGTACACTCGGTAACGGTAGGATGTTCGTGGGTACCCTTAGCATGGCTGGCTCACTAGGAACGTAGGCTGGGACGCTGCATACCAAAAAATACTGGTAGGCTGCGCCGTTTCACAGTTATGAGTTGCGTGACAGTCTGCCAGCTTCGCCACCGGCCAGTGTCCGAGCCATAGGATTCGCGTGTGAGGTCGTCACGCGACCATTTGCCCTGCAGCCATGCAGTGGTAAACACGGGTCTTCCCTGTTCCCGCCTTGCATTCCTCTGTCGGCGAAACAACATTGGCAGTGAAACGAGCAGGTTACTGGACTTCTGTCGATAAGCAACAATTGATAGCTTCGAATTTCTGACTCCAGCAACACAGAATGAGCAGGAAAGGTTGGAAAAAGCTCAGTTGCAAAGATGTAGCGAAAGGAGATGGGAGGTTTATGACGTCAATGAAGTATGCTCTGGCCCCAAAATAATAATAGAGTGTCCAACATTTATACGTTTTAGAAATGTAGTTCGAACTGTAGTTGTAGTTGTAGTTCGAACTAGCTGGGGTGGCTTTATAAACTAGCATCCAATTGCTAAGAAGAGCTGGTTTCGTGAACCCTGGCCATGATTCCATGAATTACAGTCTAAATTTAGCAAAGCGCTTCACGTGCCGTCAATACACCGACACGGCGACCCCGGCAGCTCGCTCTCGTCCTCATCGTGCCAACTGCCAACTGACCCTCCCAGCCGGGGACTAAAAGCGAGCACGCGAAGCGACTCAAACCCAGCATTGCCAGGACAGCGGAGACGGGTGCACGACAGCGCTCTAGCCAACTAAGCTACCGAGACGGCAAGACACAGGGAGGCACTTGCTTGCTTAATTCAGATTCATTGACAAGTCAATTAGTTACTTGATTTATGTTGTGCACTGTACTGCAAGCGACATATTCAGAATTCCGTGGGGATAAAGTATTTCTTCACGCAGACACCATCCAACTATTTTACCACACAAAGATTTTACTTTATATGAAGCAATATTTCTGGCACTCTTCTCGAACTCTTGCTGGGGTGGCTTTATAGAGCAGGATCAAATTGCTAAGCAGAGCTTGTTGTGTGAATCCTAACCTATAAATAAATAAGAATAAGAAGAACGGAGACATATAATGATAAGAATATATAAGAACGGAGAGAAATAATTTATCTTATTGGATAAATAAGAAGAACGGACGACCCGGTTACATTTCGTGCTGAAGCAATATAAACTAAAAATGTATTATGGTAAACTAATTAGATGGTATCCGTTTGAAGAAATATTTTATTTGTGCATAGATAATCTGAATATGTCGCTTGCAATATAGCGTACAATATATGCAATAAATAATTCACATCATACAACATATGCCGCATGCTCAACAACGCGTGAATATCAATGAAACAGATGTAATGTAAGTAAGTAGTTAATCATTTCATCAATGAATCTGAATTAAGCAAGCAAGTGCCGCCTTGGGATCCGCCGCCCCGGTAGCTCAGTTGGCTTGGGCACTGGCCTGCGCTGGTCTCTCCTGTCCTTGAAAGGCTGGGTTCGAGCCGCTTCACGCGCTTACTTTTAGCCACTGGCTAGGAGGGTCAATTGGCAACTGGCACGATAATGTGGAAAAGCGAGCTTCCGGGGTGGCCGTGTGAATGCATTAGCGGCACGTGAAGCGTTTTGCCAAATATCTACTGTAAAACTGCAATCAATGGATCGGGTGATGCGGCCAGGGCTCAAGCAAGGTCTGTTTAGCAATTGGTTCCTGGTTTATAAAGCCACCCCAGCAAGAATTCGAACTAAAGTTCTAAAAAGTGTAAAAGTTGGAAATTATGTTATTATTGTAGGGTAGGAGAATCCTCCGTTGACATCATAAAATTCCCCTCTCCTTTCGCTACATCCTTTCCAACCGAGCTCCTTCCAACACGAGAGAGCGTTGGGAGTGTGCTGGTCGGTTGATGACGATATGTTGTTCTTCAAGGTTTCTAGAATGGATATACCAGCTACGAGAAGAGGAATGCTATCGACTATCGCTTCCATATATGATTCTCTGGGCCTCGTTTCGCCTTACACCGTCATCGGACGATTAATCTTGCGAGACTTCACGGAACTTAAGCTAGGATGCGACGAGGACATTCCTCCTCTTCAGATGAGACAGTGGGAGGAATGGCTGAACGGCTTACATAAGCTGTCCGAGGTCAAGCTACCCAGATGCTACAGGCCCGACAGTTTCGGGCGCGTGTTGTCGGCCGAACTGCATCATTTTGCGGACGCGAGTGAGAAGGCTTATGGTTGCGTGTCTGATGTGCGTCTCACCAGTGGTCAAGGATGCTATCATTGTGCCTTTCTCTTCGGCAAGTCTCGCGTAGCGCCCTTAAAGAAGCAAACCATTCCTCGCCTAGAGTTAGCAGCCGCTACAATGGCGGTTTGCGTCGGATTGATGCTCGAGAAGGCGTTAGAGATGTCAATTCGAAGTACTACGTATTGGACGGATAGCACGACAGTTCTCCGATATATCAGGAACGATCGAACGAGATTCCACACCTTCGTGACGAACCGCTTGGCCATTATTCGGGCCGGATCGACTCCTGCACAGCGGAGGTTCGTCGGTACCAAGGTAAACCAAACTGACGACGTGACAAGAGGAAAACAAAGCTCACGCTGGATCCATGGACCAGAGCTTCTTCGACGCCAAGAGGATTGGCGATAGATGCCGTCTGTCATGTTCAGTGATGAAGTGGATCCAGAAGTAAAGAAAGTGATGGTGGTTGGCGCCTGAGCGGTGGATGAGCCGAGTCCGACTCAAAGGCTGATTAGTCATTTCTGTTGCTGGTATAGGTGAAGACGAGCGGTTGCGTGGTTTCGTCGAGTCGAACGGATTCTTCAGTTCCGTAGTCTACAGATTATAGACAAGTCTGTTTGTGGATTTATCACGCCTGAGGAATTATCGCAAGCTGAAATGGCGATCATTAAGTTGGTGCAAACTGACATGTTTTGTGAAGATGTTGGTGGTCTGATTGATGGAGACCGTTGTCGGGTGAAGAAGTCCAGTACGTTGGTCAAGTTGAACCCCTTTGTACAGTGGAATTCTTCGCGTTGGAGGAAGGCAGCATTCGGCACCCATCCTTCATGAAGCACGGCATCCTTATCTCCTGCCGTACAGGGGTCATGTAACTGACCTGATAATAGGGCATGTACACAGACTTGTTGGCCACCAGGGGTGGGAACATGTCTTGTCCCGTTTGCGCGAGAAGTATTGGGTCATCAAGGGAAACTCAGCAGTACGGAGAGTATTAGGGAAGTGTTTGTCGTGCCGGAAGCTGCATGCTCCGACAATGAAGCAAAGGATGTTTGATCTACCGGAAGATCGAGTGAGACCTGATGATCCACCATTCACTAGTGTTGGAGTTCATGTCTTTGGTCCATTCTATATGAAGAGAGGACGAGGACAGGTCAAGCGCTATGGGGGTCTTGTTTACGTGTTTGGCCATTCGTGCGATCCACATAGAAATCGCGGATTCTCTCTCTACATATTCGTTTGTTCACGCCCTGAGGCGCTTCTCGGCTCGTAGAGGTCAGGTTAGGTTAATACGATCAGATAGAGGTACAAACTTTGTCCGCGCCGAACAGGAGCTGAAAGAAGCAGTTGAGACTTGGAACCAAGCTGAGATCAGTAAGGTGATGCTCCAGAGGGAGATTCGATGGATATTTAATCCTCCCGGAGCTTCACACTTCGGAGGTGTTTGGGACGTCAAATTCGAACAATCAGAAAGGTCCTGAATGCAGTAGCAACAGAACAAACTGTGAACGATGAGTCCTTGCAAACTCTCATGTGTGAAGTTGAATCGATCGTCAACAGTCCTCCGTTAACAACGGTGTCTGCGGATCCAAGGGACCACGAGCCATTTAATCCAAACCACTTGTTGCTGTTGCGCGGTTGCCCTGCGTTTCCTCCAGGCGTTTTCACGTCGAATGACTCTTACCGTAGAAAGCGATGGAGGCAGGTACAATATTTGGAAAACGTGTTCTGGAGAAGGTGGTGCAAGGAATATTTGCCGAATCTCCAGTCGAGATCCAAGTGGCATGAGCGCCATAGGAATCTACGCGTGAATGACGTAGTGCTGGTTGCAGACCAGGCCACTCCAAGAGGACAGTGGCCCTTGGGACTCGTGGTGCAGGTAACCACGGATCGCGATGGCCTCGTAAGAAGCACAATGGGATGGGTAGTTCGATTGTTCGAAGGCCCATATACAAGTTGGTTTTGTTAGAGGAGGCAGCTTGAGTGTATGCACGATTTCTTTAACGTTGCTTGTTGTTTTTCTTTTGGAGAGATTTCGAAGCCTTGCATATTGTGTTGAACCTAGTGGGTTCAAGGGGGAGGATGTAGCCGCGAAGTTCACGGCTGGTTGGATTTGTTTGCGCACGGGACGTTGACCTCTCTAAGTAGGTTGACCGCCGCACGGGATGTTGACCTCAAGTAGGTTGACCGTCGCACGAGACGTTGACTTCTGTAAGTAGGTCGACCGCCGCGCTGCGTGCTGGTCATATCTAGTACGGAACTATATTATCTGTTACTCGGCGCGCAACGATATTGAGCTGCCGAGAGGGGCAGTTTTGAAGGCGACTGTTAGTTTCGATGGAGGCTCCGTGGGTGACGTGACCAGTATTGAGCAGCAGAACCTCGGTAGGTATTCTCGCGCAGCGCGCCGTGTTCACATGTGCCAGTGTAGTAATATGTTCGACATGATGCAGAATAAAATGGACCGCACATACATGCTCGTGTGGTTGTGGTGGCTTATCTGTTTTGTTCCTTAGGCTGTTAGGCTGATTGATTGTGGTCGGTATTTTAAGGTGAAACATTTTCAGAAACCGCATATAACCTTGCGACAAATACATCGTCATGCTAGTTGCGAGTCTACAGTTAAAACTGGACATCGAGGTCACGCGCCTATAATCATTATGCTACTCATTTGTGCCCAACAGATCATCCTTTTCAGGACATAGGCACAAATAGTTCATCTGTCTCACCACATGTGCTCAATGCCCTCTCGAGTAATAATTGGCTCAGCTTACTTCGACTTCCCCTATCTCCTAAACTATTACTACACTAAGGATAAAAGACGAACCAAGAATCAGGAAAAAAAAGAAAGACGAGAAAACACGATGCAAAAAACGAAAATATAAGAATAAGGCAAGCAGATCATCATGCATAGGACATAATTGTCACGGATATTCATTGCAAAATTCATATTTTCTATTAGTGTATTGCCTGACATGTTTTTTATTTCTAGGTATTCAAATTTATTTTATTTCTAGGTACATCTTCAATTCTATGGAAGTGAGAGAAGATTATTTTATTCCAGGCTTTTGGTGACATAAAAGGTAATGAAAACAATCCTATAATTGATCGTGGAAAAGGGAATTTGAAAGTGTTGTCTAACTCTGAGGCCACTTTGTTGATGAAGTTGAAACACATCAGAAAGAGGTGCTGCTAATGATTGTTTTAGAAAGCCTAGCATGATGTAAATACATTGTTCATCAATTATGTCTCAGAACTCGAGAAGTGTATGCTTGATAAACAATTTATTTGTATGGTATGTGTAAGACTTGTTATCAACAACCCTAATAACACGCTTCTGCAACACAACAATCTTGTTGATCTTAGTGTGGTAAGTACTTCCCCAGACAACAGCACAATAATTTAAATATGGCAGGATTAAAGAGTGATACAGAAGGAGCAATTCACAAGTTGGTAAAACGTACCTATATTTTCCTATTATTCCAATATTCCTGCAATTTTTTTTTGAAGAAATGACATTGATATGACATTCCCACGTCATGTCTTCATCGATCAACAGACCTAGATATTTTATACACCTGTGCCTTGCTGTCTGAAAAGTATTCATTTTGATATGGAAGTCATCATATGGCTTCCTGGAAAATATTCGATAGCCAGACTTTTCAGCCTTGACAGATAATCTGTTTGTATGAAGCCATGCTGTGATTTTAGGAATTAACTAATCTACTTTACTTTTTAATTCAAGATGATTATTAGCTGTAATAGTTACGGCAGTATCGTCTGGAAATAGGTAAAGACTTGCCAAATTGGAAACATTGCAAAGATCGTTAATGCATACGAAAAATATCAGAGGGCCAAGAATCGAACCCTGAGGAACACCCATTATGATAGTTAATGGTTGGGAGAGGATGTCATATATCTTGGTTCATTGAGGTATATTTGAGAGGTATGAGTTTAGAAGTATTTATATATATATATATATATATATATATACATATATATATATATATATATATATATATATATATATATATACATACATATATATATGTATATATATATATATATATATATATATATATTTATATATATATACATATATATATATATATATATATATATATATATATATATATATATATATATATATATACATATATATATATATATATATATATATATATATATATATATATATATATATATATATATATATATATATATATATATATATTTATATATATATATATATATATATATATATATATATATATATATATATTATATATATATATATACATATATATGTATACATATGTATATATATATATATATGTATATATATATATATATATATATATATATATATATATATACATATATATATATATATATATATATATATATATATATATATATATATATATATATATATATATATATATATATATATATATATATATATATATATATATATATATATATATATATATATATATATATATATATGTGAGTGTCTATATATTACCCCTAAAGCCAACAAAATACAATTTTTGTAACAAAACGCTGATGCTGACTGTGTCAAAGGCCTTTTAAAATCCAGATACAGGGTACCAACTAATTTATTATTCACAAGTGATTTAGTTACTTCATCATGCATGAAAGCAATTGGCATGCATGTGCTATGACTTTCCTGAAAGCAAATTGCAATAGGTGTGTGCTCTTATTTTCATTTAGAAATGATGATACACTAAGGTGTATTAATCTTTCCAACACCTTATAAAATATTGGTAGATGGAGCAAAGGTTGCCTTGACACACCTCTCTCGATAGAACTTGCAATCAATCGTGGCCATGCTCCTGCAGAACACTGGCTTAGTCATCCCCTGGGGGGAGGGGGGGGCTTATGGCCATCCAGACCATAAGCTTTCTCCGGAACTTTCCTTGAGGCCATAGCAGCACTTCATCTGGGACTTCACCGCCAGTTCCAGGGTAAAATTCCACGTTACCCGACATCTTGCTCCCATTATATGCGTATTAGGCTTCGTCGTCCATTACGACCTCGAGTTCACCCCCAGCCGGCATGGGTCCACGGGAAACGTAGCGGATCCTGGCTTTCTGTGACTTTTTCACTGGGGAGTTCATTTTGTGGGATATTTTAAAAACGCATGGTGTGGAATCAGAAAATGAAGGCGAAATCGACAATGGCCCCAAAATGTTTGTCCACCCAAAAATCAACATTTGCATTTTTGTCCGCCCACATTTTGCACACTTTTCAGCTTTCAATTTTCTGTAATTTCTTTTCTAACGGGTAGAGCGCACCGTAAAAAGTTGTTCGAAGTCATCTTGACCTCATAAAAATGGTTACTTTGGCCAGAATCTTCGATTTTAGCCCGAATGGGCAAATATGCAAAACTAATACGTCATCAAAAACAACAAAAAAAATCCAAAATTCCTGCGGTGGTTTGGTTGTATCCCTAAAGATAAACAAACGCTGAAAGTTGCATTCGAATATCTTTATCCGTTAAAGCGTAACGACTGGTTGAACGTTTCTGGCGGTGGCCCCCCATGACCTTCAATAACTTGTTGACCGTAGATGACCTGATCTCAAGGTTTTCACACAACATGCCAAATTAATGTGGGGAAAAGGGGAAGAGTAGTCTAAGGGTAAGTTGCTCGTCTCACAATCAGGGTATTTCCGTGGTGAGCTAATTTGATTTCATTTTAACTGTTCCCACGCATATTCTCTACAACTCTTCCACAGATATTCTCCCTTAAACCCTAAATCCCCTGCAAAGTTCTCCGATCCGTGGAGAGCTCATGAAGGAAAATTATTACTTAAACCTTTTGGGAGTGTTCTAGGGAGGGGGATATTTTCTCTCTGAGTCCGTACTATGTACTATGCTGTTGCCTGGCTTTTTCAGCCTGCCACCATGTGTTGCTGTCGGCTGTTACTTCGTACTTCATACTTCGTACATCAGTGGTAAATGCGGGCTGAAAAACTAGGCCATGAAGACCTCGACGGTGACCTTCACACCCACAGCTGGGTTCAGTCAGTCCAAGTGTCGTAGTGAGATGAAGCTTTAGTTATCGCAGACCAGCGCATGCAGCTTACATTTGTGTATTATTTGGTATATGACGTGCTGTGCGTCAATTACCTATCTAGTTCCCATCTGGCTGCAATATAGCAACTCACCACGATGTTATAGCTTTTTAATGTGGTCGTATCAGACATCGCAGTGGCGGAATCGGGATGAGAGTTTGCACCTCTACTGCTGTTGCCGTTGCTCGTCCATGAAATATACAAGACCACTTTGAAAACCGGTTGGCCGGGAGAAGCGTCAGTCGCGTAGTGAGCTGTGCCAAGTTGCGGGAGGTGCGTCGCACAGTTGGTATGTACGGTCGGTGGGCGTCCTGGCGTCTAATCATAAATATGACGTTGGTTGGTTGGACGTTGAATCATTGACCTGTGTTAAATCGAATCATATTATGATACTCTAATCATAAATTTGACAGCGGTATAGGATCGCAAGATGAGGGGACGAGTGGTCTAGGGGTAAGATGCTCGTCTCACATTCGAAAGGTTGTGGGTTCGAGTCTCACCTGTCGCTACTCTTCGCCCGCGACCAATCGGCGTGAGAGATTGGCGACGCTACATGACTCAACGGTCGACGTGTCGTAAAACCAACAACCAACCAAGGATCGCAAGATGAGTTGGGGGTGGGGCTCAGCCCTTGGTCGATGAACCTAGGGTACCAATATAACAATAGTCGGTTTTACAGCGGAAATTTGCTCTGCTGCCAGACACTCGGTCTCCGAGGTAGAGCGATCCGACATAAACTCATGTGAAGTAAAAAATACACGCGAATAGTACTTCGAATGATAATGTCCATTTCAGGTCAAATATATTTATCCAATCGAATGGACTGAAAACTTACAAACGAAAAATAACTTTTTGCGTAAACCACGACAACAAACTTCTAGCCAACGTAACCAAACGGCAACCGCACTCATCTCTAGTTCAACTGGCAGGTATCTGGGCCCTGGGCCCTGTTCACGGGGCTTGCGGCTGTCTGCGTTCGCTGCGGCTCTCGCGGTCAAAGAGGTGGAGCTTAGCTGTGACCAATCAGCAGTGAGCAGGATGACGTCACGTTGTCTGCGGCCGCCGCGGTCGCTGTACCACCAATCGCAGCGGACGCAAGATTGAGAAGGCTCATCTTGGCGCAATGGTGCGTAATTATGCGCTGTTGAAAGATGGGTTGAATAGTTCACTGTGATATGTATGATCTTGTGCAGGGCACCAAGTAGTGGAATTTTCTGGTGTCATGCCAAAAATGTAGGTGGTGCTTTTCCATGGCATTGTGGTTTCTGGTGGTGTGGTGCTTTCCATGCATCTGTATAGACACCAATATTGAGTGTGAAAGCTAGGTGTTGTTCAGCCATTTCTATATGACACTGAAGCACCAACTGTTATTGAAACTCCACCCACGGAGCAGTGTCAGACAGGGTGGGAATTAAGGCACTTCTTAAGAGATTTTATCTCTGAAAACATTTTTGCACTCCGGGTTCATACTGGATAGGATGGGCTTTACATGTACTCCGACACAAATGTGGGAACAAAGATATCAATACAAATAAACAGAACGACACCCAAAAAAAACCCGCTGGTTATTCCACTTACGGTCACCACTCAAACTAATCACTTTTTGTAGCAGTCAGCAGCCGGACCACATCTTCACACACTCCATCAATCTCAACCACCGGAATTGCCGACAACAACGCGCCAACAGCAACTTGCATGATGATGCGCATGCGCACTTGGAACACTGTTCTCCGGCTCTGGAGCCGCGTCTTGGAATACTTGCGTTCCTCCCACCCTATAGTGGGAAACTTTGACAGTTTTAAGAGACGTTCTCCGGAGTCCCGGAGGCCACCGATCAGAATTGGCTGCGTTAGCGTTTTCTGTTCTGAAATCTGTCTGTGAACCAATCAATGCAAGGTATTTTGTATATGACGTCATAACCATTAGCAACTTTGAACACATGGTTAACAGTGTCCACACAAGTTAACAGTAAACACAAGACCTTGACTGGTCCTTTGCTTTGATCACATCCAACTGTGGCGTGTGCGGTAGCGGAGTTGCGTTTGTATTACGTGGGAAATTGGCTGCGTAGGTAGGTATGCGCTCTGAGCTGAGGGTGAAGTGTGAAGTATTTTTGTTTGTTTTTCATATGGCTAGCCTTGTACTGAGACCAACAGTGAAAGAAAAACGCATTTCTCCTGTGAGTTATAAGAAACGAAACAGTGCCGATTATTACGGGTCACTGCCTGGCGGTGCCATCCATTGTTCACTTCTTTGTTTGTATGTTTTGGCATTTGAGTTGACCCAAAATGAGAATGATATTACTTATGCATATTATGTAGGTACTGATTTAGGTTTTTCCAGTCGGTTACTGGTAAACAGATTCCATGCATTAAAAAATAATGTCCATGAAAATGTACTCCGGAAGAAATCGGTATGCACTCCGACTCCCAACCCGGAAAGTAAGTTTCCCACTCTGGTGTCAGGATTAGTAAAACAGCTGTTTCTGGATGTTTGGCGTCCAGAATATTAAGAAAAAAGATAAAATCAAGAAAGAAGATATTCTTTCACTTTTCTCATCTGTATGTTGAATGGTGGGTAGTATTGTGTTTTAAGGTATTCAAGAAGCAAGATTTGCACACATTTTTACCTCCATAAAGCAAGCAAAGGGGTAGATTAGGCAGTAAATTTGTTCTTCAAGGTAATTTTTTAATTCCTCGAATTTTTCCAATGCAATGCTTGTGAATGTAGTTGACATGTGACCACTCATTTTCTCTGCAAGTGAAAAATTCCTTTCAGTTGGCAGGCAAAATAACACCCAAAATATGGCATTGAATTGGGCAATATAGCATGGCATATGCCAATTTTTTTTTTTATTATCTGACAACCCAGCATACCTAGCTGAACCTCTAGTGCTAGCCAACCTAGCTGAACCTTGCATATAAGAAATTAAAAATGGAAAAATGTTACCTAGCCTGACCACCTGGACCTAGCTACCTAACCATAAGGGATGAGTAGTCTAGTTGTAAGTTACCCACCTCACAATCAAAAGATTGTGGGTTTGAGTCTTGCCCGTTGCTACTCTTTGCCCGAGGCCAATCAGTGTGAGAGATTGGTGATGTTACATAACTTGATGGTTGAAGTGTTGTAAAACCAATAACCAACTACCTAACCACGAAGAAAACAATTATCTTCATTTTTCAAAAAAGGAAGCATGTCCAAATTACAAAACACCTGTACTGCTAACTAACCAAACAACTAACATACGTGATTGCTTTATGGAGGCAAAATGTGGAGAAAAATTTGTCTTGTGAATACTCTAAATAAAGCACAATAATACCAATTAGGCTAGGTTTGTTTAGGTTGGATTCTGTTATTTTAAGTTCAAATGATGAAAAGAAGTAATTTGTCCAAATTGTGGGTGTCCATAAAACTGAGATTTGGTTAGGTTATGTTATGTTATAGTTTACCTCATTTGGTGTGCTATGTAATGCTTAACCCATAGCCACTTTTTGGTTTTCTTTTTGCTTGCCAACCAAAAACTGAGCACTTGCAAAGGAAATGATCACAATGGTCACATCATCTTAATTGCATTCATAAATGGCATTGGGAAAAATTGCCTTTTTTAGCCCTGAAGCACAAATTGACTATGATATTTGATAAATCATAAATGTAAATCATAGTAAACTGCTCTGTGACAGTGCTCAAAATTTGTCAGAAAGTATGCACTAAACTCCTGAAGTTGAGGGTTTGAATACAAAATATCTTCCTTGTTTGATTACAAATTATCTTCATCTCAACTTCCATAATTAGAAAGTATGGCACTGATATCTCAGCACAAATTAGAAAGAAAATGGACTAGACTTGTTGAAGCTGACCTAGCAACCTCTTTCCCTGCCATTTATTTGGATAATCACATAAAAGCAAGGTACTTATTTCACTATATAATATCACTCCTCATCTTCAATATAGCAGATCATACTGACTCCTTTTGTGATGTAATAATATTACATGACCAAGCATGACTACACCAGTAGGTTTTATGTGATCCACCATCAGTAGGCTAGAGTAGTTTAGACTAAGTTAACCTAGGTTGGACAAAACCATCTTGGGGATGGTCAACATATAAATGTGTAGATCTCTGCATGATCACAGCACAACTGAGCACAGCAAAATAAGTGATGCAACCAAATAAGCAAGATAGCAGCATAGGCAAACTAGGTGCAAAGGAGCATGCACTGTTACCATGCAGTTTGGATGGTATGATCATCTACTTGAAATTTGTCCATGGATTGCTCACTGGTGCCATTGCTTCTGCAGAGATATAAGAGAAGAGATATAACCAAGGAATAATTAAAACATGAAAAGATTGTGCAGAAAAGGGCCCCAGGAAATGAAAAAGTCCACCCTGTTGTCTGGTCTGGGCTGTAAACACAGGTGTTGATCTCTGTGTAAATTATTGGGGCAGGACCCAATACATACAGGCAATGGCAAGTCCAAATTTATTGGGGAGGAGAGGTACACTCCATAGTCACATGTTAAAAGTTTAAATGGTTAGGAGCAAAATCACCATTCAGGGGGCACTGGCCCCCTCAAAAGTATACCAAACAACACCCCTGGCTGTGAAGAAAAGAGGACATGCCTCAGAGCTGGAATGGGCTGTCTGAACTGGAAAGGGCTGTACATCAACCTATTCTTCAACAATAGAAACACCAAAATAAAGCACATATTAACCTGACAGACAGAAAGCACAAACCTAAGTCATAAAGTGATCAGATTTAATAAGAGCCACAAGGGCCGATCCAGGTTAAGCCTGTAAAGGGAAGATACCATAACCCTGGCAAAAAGACACTTAGACCATAACCGGCACCACATCCCTAATTGCTTTGATTTATTTATTATTTGGGTTTAAGGGTGTGCTGACTACAGGGCCATTTGGCGCCCATATCCATAAGTTCAAAGAATTCATCTACCAACATACCACCCCCTCATCAATGTCTATCTACCTTACATATACAGTCCTATTTGCCCGATTCCATGCAACACATGTGGCTTCAGTGCCCTACCAATAATTTTCAGACTCCATCCATGCCTCCTTTAAGGGGCCTGTATAATTCACACCTACTTAGCAGAAATCTCACCCCATCAACCACTACTTAGAACTCAAAACAAGATGTTGCAGTCTAAAATGTATCATCCAACCTATTTTTAAGCATAATATTATAGGTATGTGGCAATTCATCGGCGTCGTCCACATATTTTCCTTTATAAATGTATGTACTGCGCAAGATTCGACGCATGCTTTGACCGCGGCGGGCCGCGTGATTTTTTTTCCAATACGCGGAAGCTACAGGGCGCATTTGATTGGTTGATGGGCCTGCGGCGTAACGTCATCAATCGGAACGCAGCGATATAGAGGTGTCAATTTTTAGCAATCATCACAGTACACATGTAGAGATGCAAATATACAGGTGACCCACAATAACGGGCGTTATCCAGACACTAACGTCCTTGTATAGTCCTCTCTCCGCATAACCCTCGCCCTACGACATTTTCGAGTCACACGACCTACGAGGGGGGATCGGTGTAACCCCCTGGCCCATAATTGCGCTAGAGTCGCGAAACAAAATCAGGCGCGTCGAGCGTGACGAGAGGAAGCCAAAGATTCCCGTTGTGATGGCAGCAGGTCAATAGGCGACCTCCCAGGTCAGGTCAATGACCTCCGGCCAGTCAAAAATTTCAGCTTTGCCGCCAGATGGCATGCAGTTTGTGCTCCAGACTGCGACAAAAAGGTACCTAAAATGTTCCTCGGGCAATTCTGCATGGATTGGTGCCAGTTGCATGACCGTAGCTATCTTAGGTCACGATATATAAAGGTCATCTTACCCCATATCAGGTAAAAAAACAGGTCAAAGTTCACACCCTACAATGGCCAGCCACCCCAGAGGTCAGGGGCGGATCTAGGGCTGCCATTTTAGATCGGTTTGGGGGGGAGCAAAACCGGATTTTTTTTCTTCAAAAACATGGATCCCAGGTCAGGTCAATGTGTGGTAGATGTAATTCTAGTGTCCCGATATAACCCAACCTAAGATATATTATTTTATTTTTTTTGAATTTTGACTTAATTCAATGAAAATTTTGTACTTCAAGAAAGGCCTACTGCCAGCCAAAGGCCGCAGCCTGCCTTCTAGAAATAACAAAAATTTGGTTGGATCAAGTCAAAATTCACGACGAGAACTTAGAGCTCAGGTTGTGTAGGCATGGTTAGGTTTGGTTTGGTTATGATACATAAGTTAAATATTCTGTAGGGATTAGTGTTTTTTCAAAGGATAAAATACCCGAGGCTTGCTTACCGACGGCTTACAAGTGCTGGTGAAGCAGATATGAACAAAAAAAGTATACCTTTCTCGCATAAAATGGAATATTTCAATCCAGGACTGCAGCGAAGTTTGATTTTAGCACCTCGGATTTTTTATCCTTTGGAAAAAAACATTATAGGTACTTACATCATCTGTGTCTACCTCACGCGGTGTACCCACGTGCAAAAGTAAAAGATCGCCGGTTCAGGTTAGGGTTGCTTGAACAATTACACTGGCTTCTTCCAAGTCTCCTTCTCTCACAATTCCGTCTGTTACAGGTTCAAGGGAACTCAGACCATACGCATCCGTTGCTAAACGAGACGAATTCAAATTTCCGCCGACGCGACGAATGGAGTTAACAGATGATGCACTCTGGGTACTGGGACGTCACGGGATTGAGCCATCGACCAATCAGAGATAATGACGTCACGCCGCAGGCCCATCAACCAATCAAATGCGCCCTGTAGCTTTCGCGTATTGGGAAAAAAAATCACGCCGGCGGGCCGCGACGGTGTTCAAGTGCGTCCGACTGCTGATGACGTTTCGGTGGTAGGCGGAGCCTATCTTGACCGCAGAGCCGCAGCGACCGCAGGGCGCTCCGTGAACAGGGCCCTGGCCACGACTTGGACCAGACGTAAACCGGTGACATTCACACAAATACCAAATTTGTTTCCCTGTCTGCGGTGACATTGTGATAAAGTAGTATTAAAGATCAAGACTAAAGTAGCAAGAATGTCTTTGTAGAAAATTAGCACGAAAAAATGAAATAGCATATGAATAATAGCTTCCACAAGTTTTCCCTACAGCCTTTACTATTGCCACGATCGGCGGAGGTCGTCAAACGCTGATTGGTCAGCTCAAGTTATAGAATTGATGATCCTCTCAAGTGTCTCCCTTTTTGGGAAGCGGAGCGTTCTACCCGGTGTTCTATAGCCTTGAACCAGACGATCGTCGTTTGCCGGACGGCAAATGATGTGTCCGTTTGTGTCTTAAAAAGCGTCATATATTCCGATCCTTAGCCGCTGATTGGCTGAATTTCTTACTTTGTGGTGCGTGCAGATCTGCGAGCCGTCACCTGTACACTACCGTCTGAGTTTGGTCGGTGAGGGTTGGAAGGGATTGTGTATATACGGATTTTAAAGCTATTTAAATGTCTTTTTAAGGAAAAATGACTTGCTCTGAGGCTGTGTGCTATTATTTTTCATCTGTTCCTTCTATTTCTTTCTTGCATCGTGGTTTATTTTTTGAAAAAACCTGGTTAGATTTCTGGCATGGGAAGGAGGCCTATGCACCAGCGGCACCAGCTATGGCCGTATACGGGCACCAGTGAAATATATCTTGAACATTAAAACATTTGTTGATAGTTGACAACGAAATGTTTTTGTAGGAAGATATGTGCTATGCTTCTCCATCAAGTGTAGTAGCTTTTCTTGTGATTCACAGCTTATTTTTTCCTAAATGGCCTGCACAGTTTTAGATATAGCCTGCTCATGCTCTGTACCTATGTTGATGTGTAATGGGGAGGAAGGTAAACAGACAAGAGGGACCACTGTCTAATCAAGGGATGAGGCAAGTGTGACATGTGCATAGTTTACCAAGTGTGCTAAGTGCGCGTAGTTTAAATTTGGGTGACTGGCCTGTCATAAGGGTGAAATTCTCTATTCAAGCTCTTTCTTTTGGCATGCAGACATGGCTAATCTTAGAAGCTATGTATCTGATCATTATGAAACCTCCACAAGATGATTGAGCATGTCATAATTGTGTGAGGTTTCTACTTGTGTAATCCTGTGTGATGTCAATGTCTACCATATGGAAAAATATATTATGAACATACCTTACTCATACAAAATACTTCATGGAGGTGAAGTTCTCATACTCATATGCCTTCTGCAGACAATTCAGCATGTGACACATATGTACCTATTAGGTTTTTACTTTTCTAGATTTTGTGCTAGGTCCAAGGAGGAAATTTTAAAAACTGAATTTCTTGCTTGCTGACATGACCAATGTCTGACATGACAAATGCTGACATGACATGACAAGTGCTGACATGACATTTGAATGCCTCTCAGTGCCATTCAACTATGACAATTTATTTTATGTATATGCCAAATTATTTGGGTTTGGACTTTTGTGATCTGGGATCAGATCAAAGGTTACCAAAGTTTTCAAAGGAGAGTTTTTGTCTTACAGTCATGGCAAATTGAATAAACCATGGAATTATTGCAGTTTAAATTGTTCACAAGTTAATTTTACCTCCAAAAGTCAAGATGGGTCAGTTGAGATGTTGAGATGGGTCAGTTAGGTTGGATATTTAACTTGAAATGTTTGAGGATAAAAATGAAACTGAAAAAATGTCATCAAAAAGGAAGTTAGGCTAAGTTATGTCAAGTTAGGTTAGGACAACCCAATGTGGTTCAGAGGGTTCTGCAAACCATCTCGACCACATTTATAGCCTAATGTGGCTGAGAGGGATTTGACCATGATTGACGTTGTAACGCCGTTGGCCCGACAGAGTTTCGAATTTGATGTGGGCGTTGTAATTTACCAACAGTATCAGGTTTTACCAGGTGTGGATCCAGGAATTGTCATGAGGGGAAGCTTGTTTGGATGGGCGCCGCTGTGAATGTACCTGCAGGTGCACCTTTTCCTTCCGAGGAGCGCCACTGGAGACCAAAAAAAAATGCTAGGGAGACTGGTACACGCGAACCTCCGAGAAGTGTCTGAGTTATAAAGGCGGTTGCCTTCGCCCCTTCCCTTACGACTCGCCTTTTCACCCTACCCGCTCCGGCGACCATGGCTGGAGATCCCGGGTGTGTTCGTGTCCACCAGGTATCGATACTGGAGCACATGGTACATCACTGGGACGTACTGCGATTTTTGGGGCCGGACCTGATTTTATTTTTGGCGGGGAGTCGGGACGTTTTTTTCGGCGCAATGCACGATTCATGGGATTCCAGGTCGGTTTTCCAGGCCCCGATTCTTGGTCCCCGCTGGATTTTTCTAAGCCTCGGATTTATTTTGATATGGTCCTGTCACGAGTTTTCGGCCCCACTGTTTATTTGTATCCCCAGCACAAATTTTAAGCATCCCGACGGAAATTTTGCGGTCCCAGCACTATTTTTGGGAGCTCCTGCGCGATTTTGCTTCGGGGTCAGGCGCGAGTCTTCAGGGCCCCAATGCGTGTTGTCGGGAGGCACAAGTTCTTGTGACCTCTTTTTTCGGAGTGCGAGTTGCGTTTCCGGTTCCCGTCGTGATTTTTGAGGCCCCGGTGCGTTTCTTTCGTGGCAAAGGCACGTTTTCTTTAGAGAGAGCCATACTCAATTTGTGACTCCTTTGGAGTTATTTTTTGGATTCCAGAGTTAATTTCCGGGTCCTGATTGACATGTTATAGACCGCATGGTGAAATGTAAATGCATACATTTTTAGGAGCCAAGTTGCCGATCCCGATTAAGTATGATTAAGTATCCCGCATGGTATTCTTCAGAATACCATGTTCATGACTGTGACTGAGATGATGGGACCACTTATTTTCGGTGCAAATTCATTTGATTTTAATTTGAAGAAAACGAATTGACAAATTTTCCAACTTAAAAAACCTAAACCAACCTACCCTAACGACACCTAACCCATTTGTTTACTTTATGGTGACAAATGTGTGTAAAAACTTTTCTTGGTTGGTTGGTTGATTATTTTGGTTTACGGCCGCATTGACTGCGTGGTCATATAGCTCCCATACAACTTTTCTTGTTCCCACCTTAAAGCACAATAATAACCAAAAGCTTCCCCCAAAAATTACAAACATGTTCACAATTTTTTTGTTTCTTCAAAAGCAGCTTAGGTTAGGTTAGGCTCGGTTAGGTTTCTTTTTAAGGTTGATAATTTTCAGAAAATAAATTAATTGACATTTAAATTTTTTACATTTTGTGTTCTCAAAAGATAGGTTAGGCTAGGTTAGGTTAGGTTTTGTTGCATTTTTAAAAACATTCATGGTTATGCTATGTTACCGAACCCAAAGCCCTTTTTGGCATTATTTTGCTCACAACCTGAAAAATAAGCATTTGCACAGAAAATAAGTGGGTCCAATCATCTTAGTCACCTTCATAAACATGGTATTCTGCATAAAAATTGTTAAAAAAAGGAAAAAAAGAACACCTTAAACTGCAAAGTTACCAAATAATTCGGAATTTGTGGGGGAAACATTTTGGGATTTTTTTTGAAAAGTTTTCCAATTTGAAATGCCTAAACTAACCTAACTTAACCAAACCTAGCCCATTTGTTTGCTATATGGAGGAAAATGTGTGTAAAAACTTGTCTTGTTACCACCTTAAAGCACAATAATACCGGTTTGGCTAGGTAAGGCTAGTTTAGTTGTTTAACTTGGAAAACAAATTCTAAAATTTTCAAAAAATAAAATAAAATCGGAAATTTTCCTTCAAAAGCAGCTGACATTAGGTTCGGTTAGGTTGGGTTCGGTTGTTCAATTTAGAAAATTTTCAGACTATATATTGCTTCATTTTTGTTTCTAATATTTTTATTCAAAGCAGTGGCGTCGATTTGTATCCTTTTTTGGGGTCCATGGCCCCACCAATGTTGATCTTGGCCCCCTCGATGTTGATTCCCCCCCCCAAATAGCCTATGCTATTTTTATGCTGAGAAGAAAGTTAAAGGAAAAGAAGAAGAAAAAACACCATACTACTTACAAAACTTAGTTGATGCCAACCAGCACATTTTGTACTGAAATGAAACAGATTTGAATTGGATAGTGGATTGACTCTCCACCTTTTGCTGCAAAATTGAACATTTTGTAAAAACCAAAGGAGTTGGATTTCCTTCCACTTTGCAAGCACGACTTACATCATAAAATGTCGAGATTAGCTGCTGCTGATTCATTTGAAACCAAATTGTTTGAATAAATCTGCAAAGCCACTAGATAATAATTGCATTGTCATAATGATGCTTGCACACATGACCAATGGCAGAAGCACATGCATATTGAGCTTGAACTGGATTCATCCCACTCAATTTCCAGTAATCGTCAAACCTGCACACAATCCAGTCCAGTCAACAACAATCAGTTTTCATTGAAATTGTGGATATGCAAACTATATTTGTCTTCAGCAGTCAATCCGTCGTACTATAAGCTTGATATTTACCTAGGTACCACCTATATCCCAATGACAATGTGCATATATTCATTATTGACACGCAGCATCCCAGTCTCGACCTGCACCAAGAGCCACATCAACATGTAATATCTGCTAGCTTATGATACCATGAAAGAAAAAAGTCAGCAAGAAGCTGCATGCACACTGTATTATGATTGCCATTCTTGAAGAAAGCAATAGGTAGGTACTAGGCCGTAGTTTACAAGACTTTCTAAACGAACCTTGTAAGCAAGGCCATTTAATCCGCCATTTAGCCGTTCCGCCATTTAGCCGCCCCGGTAGCTCAGTTGGTTAGAGCGCTGGCCTGCTCTGGTCTCCCCTGTCCTGGCAACGCAGGGTTCGGGTCGCTTCACGCGCTCGCATTTAGCCCCCGGCTGGGAGGGTCAGTTGGCAGCTGGCCCGATAAGGCCGGGGACGAGCTACCGGGCGGCCGTGTCGGTGCATTGACGGCACGTTAAACTTTCTGTCAACATTCTGCCGTTGAACTTGAATTAATGGATCGGGTGGTGGGACCAGTATTCACGCAACAAGCTCTGCTTAGCAATAGGACCCTAGTTCATAAAGCCACCCCATCAAGAACTCGGATTAAATTTATTTCAAAACAAAAAACAATCAGATACAGTCACTAGATGATTTGAACGCTTCGGACTGATTGATCGTGACGTAACCAGTTCGATATAGCCCGATTTCTATGCTGTACAGGGAGCTGCTGCGATTTCCAAAAAACCATATATCGGATTATATTGCGCCATTTCACATGATTCTCGCACCGCAAAAGGATCGATTCGCTTTCTTTCACCAATCTATCTACCACTTTTGCTCTAGCAATCGAAACTATCGCGGTATATAGCGTCAAAGTATTTTTTCTTGCACACTGCCCAACCCGCATCCAAAACTTCGGGGCAGTTACGCCCAACCGTGTGGCGCAGAGGTATGAACTCAAACTCGAGATCCAGAGTTGGCGGGTTCGAAGCTCTCCAAGAACCCTGCTTTTTCAACCGCATTATTTTGCATTTTTAAATTAGTAGGAACATTACTGCGTGCCATCAAACATATTGAACACGCTAACTGCAACCTTAATCCTGGGCAACGTGGTACATAGTTTATCGTCGCTTTACCGAGGCTTATTTATCGACGCACGCGAGCAGAAATCGGGCATATTCCAAATTCGGTGGAGAATTTCGGCGCAGCCTGGCAATCGCACTCGTGACGTCACAGCTCAGAAATATGGCCCTATGGCGGTTGCAGAAGTGACACAAACCTGCTTGTAAGTTATATAAGGTCAAAACCCATCTCCAAATGTATCTGGAGAGACTTGATAGACACTAACGCGCATTAAATGCCACAAATCGTGATGGGCGTTCCTCAGAACATCCAAAATCGTAACGTCCAAATAAAAAATTCCAGTTACAGAAATTCCAGCGCCTAAAGTCTAAATTTGAGGTTACGGTCGACAAATGTGACTGAGGTGAGACATTTATGGTGCAATTGCGCGCAGTGTTTAATCCGGAGGCCAATCTCATGTGACGTAGTACTGATTCGTTTTTGTACTTCGCACATTCTGATGTATCTGCAGATTGGTGTGATTTTAAATAGTGACTAAATAGCTTTCTGATATTTAATTCCCAAAGGAACAGTAGTTGAAGAAGTTTGCAGGTAAGCTTGAACAAGTCCAGTCCATGCGTTTTTCTGATTTGTGCTCAGGGTTTCCATGTTAATATCACATAACTTCCACGTTTGTCTTCAAGAAGAGCTGTTTTTAGTTTACTTTTATTAATATTTTCATTCCACTGCTCTTAGTGCTTTTTCTGCCCAGGATTGGGGCACCTAGTGTTGCATTTCCGTTCAGGGGTTGGCACACCTTTTGGTAAATTTACAGCTTAAGGTAATTTCTGATTTCTCGAATTTTTTTTAATGCAATGCTTAGGAATGTGATGAACATGATGTTACTGCTCATTTTGGTAAATTTGTGTTTTAAGGTGTTTTATGAATTCGTGGAATGTATCATTTAAATGCAATGCTTATGAATGTGACTCAGATGATGGCACCAATCATTTTCTATACAAATGCCTACATTTCAGGTTGGGAGCAAAATAACACCAAAAAAGGCTTTGAATTAGGTGACATAGAATAGTATATTTTTTTTTAATAAAAAATAAATGCAGCATAACCTAACCTAACCTAGCCCCCAGGAATCCGCCGAGCTCAGGAAAAAATGCGCCATGCTCCCTAAAAATTGCACTCGGTCCACCAAAAATCGCACCGGGGCTCAGAAAGATGTCATTGGGGGCCCCAAAAGTAGCGCAGGGTCCCCCGATAATGACGCTGGGGCCTCAAAATGTTGCACCCGGGCCCCTGCAAATCACGTTGGGGCCGTAAAAAAGTCGTGTCGGGGTTCAAGAAAGTCACGACGGGGGCAACAACCGGTCGGGCCGGGGCCTCCTGACAATCACGCTGAGACTGGGGTACTGCGAATTATCACCCGGGCCCCTGAAAATCACGCTAGAGGCCTGACAGGTCCCACCAGGGCTCTAAAAGTATCGTTGAGATCACCCAATAAATGAAGCCGGGTAAATGAAAAGCAGTCCGGACACGAAAAATCAATCTGGGATCTAAACAATGGCTCCAAAAGCCCACAAAACTTGTTGGGCTCCAAAAAACGTGTCGTAGCCACCGCAAGGGATCCAAACAAGTGACCACGGGGCCCCAAAAATCGCACTTAGACCAAACAAATTCACGCCGCTTCTCTTGAAAATCTCACTGGGGCCAGAACGTCGTGCCGGAGCCCCACAAGTTGGAGCTGGCTTCCCAAGGACCAATATATACCCGGAATGTCACCTTGCGGACGGAAAAATTGCGTGAAGGATCCACAAAATAAGAAGTCGTCGGACGCCGGAAAAGAAACCTGTTGAGGCACCGAAAAAAACGCACCGAGAGCCCGAAGAAACGTACCGGGCTCCAAAAATAGCCTGCAGGGGGCTTATAAAATAGACTTCACCACAACAACCACAAGGAGGCTCCATCGAATCGACCAGAGCACCGGAAAATTCAGAATGGGTCTCGAAATAAAATTATCCGAAGGGCCTTTCTACTCTCCATCGTACAATCTGCGGAAAAAACACGTCGAGCAGCCCCAGTGGCGTACTAAAGGGAAAAAATCCCCTCCCTAATGTCAGGCACCAAGGAAATACTTTCACCTACCGTCATCACTGTTCAGGTCTGCTGTGCTCTGATGCTCCATCAATGCCGGTGTGTTTTAGCCTGCATCTGATCGCTGAAGTATTTTTTATTTAAGCCGGTGTGTGTTTGTTGGTGTGTGGAGTGGGGAGGAGGGTAACGGTGACGGTGACGGTGGCGACAGATCCGAGCCCACTATATGGCACTGCAGTCGCATGCTATGGGTCTGTTCCCGTCGCTCCACTAACCTCCACAAACCTCCACTGGTCGCTCCCGTCGCAAATCCGGTGGAGATTTTCCCCCCACCAACCTCCACCAGCCCGGAAGCAGGGTCCATTTGTGATTTTTCAGTCGAGCTCAATCACGGCGCACTTGCGCCATATATTTGCGCGTAAACAACGTCCTCCATCATACGAATCTCATCTTCATGCATCAACTGAATACCAGGATCATCCTTCGCAAAGGAAATATGACATTACTACAACTACGAACAATAATCGAAGCAACAGATGCAGACCACAAACATGTTTTTTTAGGCCTTTGATCTACGTCATTCGGCCTAAGGGAAGATGTTACTTTATCGGCCGGGTCCTCCGCAATTCCCGTGCCCAGAAGTACCGCCCAGAGTATATTAAAGAACGGTTACACCCAAGTTTAGTATATTCTCAGATCTAGTATATACTGCGCCTTGGTGACGTCACAGCTAGAATATTCGATATTCTACTAGAATGTGGTGGACATCTGGCGGATTATAGAATCCTATAGTAGAATATTCCAAATCTAGCAGATTCCTGGCAATTGGTGATATAGTGCCGCAACCGCGGCAAAAACTTCGTGCTTCATTTTTTTTCTCTATAATTTTCATTAGAAAAGAGCATATGGTACTATGGCATGCTTTACTTTCTCCTGTATTCAGCTGACACGAGAAAGTCATTTAATTGTGAGAAGAAATGGACGATTTCCTTGCTTGCCATGATTGAAAGTAAAATAAGGTGTAACGTTTTGGCCCACATTGACAAGGAATGCTGTGCTATATCTATTTTGTATTAAAAGCACAGCATTCCTTGTCAATGTGGGCCAAAACGTTTCACCTTATTTTACTTTCAATCATGACACGAGAAAGCAAAGGATGACATGAAAAAGAGTACAAAGGATGAGAGAGAACGTTCAAGTTCATTTAACAGCAGCTTCCTTTTCTGCCGAAGCTCGACACACGACTGGCCTTGAGGGCCAGCCGGTCGTCATGGCAACGACTTAGGCCCCGCCCTCCGGGAGTCGGCCGGCCGGTTTTGTGTAGTGTCCTCGTTTACCGGCAAGGAAACATACCTTTTCGGGGTGATACAAGTAAAAACGATCCGGATTCGTATGTAGAATTCTTCAGGCATTCGCATGATATCAAATTTGCCTACATACAATAAAAATTGTCTGCGTAAAGCCGTGGAAAATATTGGCTATTTTGGCTTGAGACGCACGCAAAGTGCTGCCCAGTATCGTCTTGGCTACGTCACAGACCCGGAACAACCTGACCCCCCGAGAGATTGCCTGGTTCATCCCATGAGCGAAAAGGACGTGTGCTCCCCGCAGTCTCGGAGGACACATACATAGCCAGAAATAAATACAAATTTGGGACTTTATAAAACAAGGCATACCATGTACATTGTGCGATCATCTGGACAAACATTTGAAAGGCAATTTGGCCAATTTATGATACAGCGCCAAATGCTTCCTTTTTGTCGCGGAATTCACACCTCTGTCAGCTGATTACTCCACCAAGCTCCACCGGTCGTTCCCGTGGGCCAGTCTCAACTAGCCTCCACTAGCCTCCACTGAGTTCCTTCTGGTGGAGCACGGGAAGAGACCCTATTACTCATAGTTGTTATGCTGACCTGTACTGAGCACTGCTCTTTTAATTATGTGACTTCACCAGTTATTGGACGATTTTCCCCCGTTGGTGAGGATGCTGAACAAACATAACATACACATCGTCGAATACAAAATCAGAAATTGTTTTTCAAATGTTTTTCAAAAATCGACATCCCTCAGCACTATTGAGCATATTTATCAACTCCACTGCTAGTAAAAAGTAGAAAGGGCGATGCCACGAACCCAGGCTGTTGTTACCGATGATACGTACCTACCTAAGCCACGTAAGCAAGCAATCCAATATCCATAGCTGACGTGTGACAATGCAGTATCCATGGGGGTTGGGTAGACCACAAAAAATGGTCATTTCTCACCTAGTATTGTAAAAAAATTACCATGAAGCAAATATTAACCATTGGAGCTAGTCAACATATTGATGGAGACAGACCAATTTTCAGGTGGAATATGCTAGATCAGATCACTTTCTAGTTTGTGGGTCCCATCTAAAGTTCTGTTCATGTTCTGAAAATGTTTCATGTAATACAAAATATACTGCTGTCTGCCAGCACTGGTTGCTTACATATCATTGATGTCTTTCATTGCCAGGCATCAGTGGTGTACCTATTTCTTGTTGATACCCATGCACCCACAAATCTGCTGTGCACATGTAGCAATTTATATCATTAATTTTTTCCTCTTTTGTAACAATCTTATTTGGGACACATGAAGAGAGCACTCTTAATGGCTAAAATGGCCAAGGTCATTTAATTTCTGTGCTGTATATTTGCATTTTAGGTTGTTAGCCAGATTTAAATAAGAATGTTTGAATAAAGACATAAAGACATAAAAGATCAGTGCAACTATGAGCCACAAGGGCCCTTCTTGGTTGCACTTTGTACACTGAACCAGTTGCCCACCAAATCTGTCAATCAACCCTCCCTGGAATACAGAAAAACAAGCCCCCTATTCTTATAATGATTGTCTATGCCGTTTTTAAAGATGTTCAGTGTGTTGCTACTGACAATTGTTCCTGGCAGCTGGTTCCAGTGTTCTACTACCCTGTTGGTGAAGAAAGACTGTCTTAACCTTGTCCTGCTGTGATTAACTTTAATTTTGAATTGATGACCTCTAATTGCATCATTTCTGTTAAATTCAAACATTTCCCCGAGATATGTGGAGTGGCTGAACGCACACTCCACACTGTCTCCATGGCATGTTGCCAGAAACTTGTGCGTGTCGAAGAGGGCTTGTATTTGCAGAGAAGATCCAAGTGAGAGAGATAGAACAGTGTGTATGAATTTGGCCAGCCTGCCACCGTGTGGTGATGTCGGCTGTTCAGTTTGCATGACAGATAGAACAGTTTGCATGACACGTTATACACAGTAACAGACGACGTGTCCGAGTGCGGTTCGGCAGCAGCGGCCCGTACGCACGCGCAATGATCTCAGCGAGGTCACGGGCGATACTGGCAAGCGGCCAGTTGTCTCTGCGCAGGCGCATAGCTTTGGCTAGCTCGCCGGTGTGCCGCTGCTGCGGCCCGCTACAGGTACCCCCCGCCCAGACACGGCGCCGGCAAAGGTGACTGGGCGAACAACATACCGCGCAGGGGTGATAACTGCACGGCCGGAGCGAGTGCGAAGGACGGGCTGAAGCGCTGGCCCGACGGTTGATGACGGCGGTGGCGGCGTTGGTGCGGGCGGCGGATCCAAGTAGGCTGGTTTGACGAGATGTCAGCCAGTGAGTTGGCTGAGGTTGCCGTCAGCCAGTGGGTCGGCTGAGGTCGCTGAGGTTGATGTAACGTCAGCCAGGACGTTAGACGATGAGACGTCAGCCAGTGGGTCGGCTGAAGTTGCAGTCAGCCCGTGGGTCGGCTGAGGTTGCTGAGGCAGGCAGTGGGTCGGCTGAGGTTGCTGAGGAAGCCAGTGGGTCGGCTGAGGTTGCTGAGGCAGCCAGTGGGTCGGCTGAGGTTGCTGTGACGTCAGCCAGTGAGTCGGCTGTGACGTCAGCTGGTGTACCGGCTGATACCGTGACGTCAGCCTGTGGGTCGGCTGTGACGTCAGACGGTGAGCCGGCAGATGCCGTGACGTCAGCCAGGACGTCAGACGGCGTGCTCGCGGATGATGCGGCGTCGACTTCGGTGAGCAGGCGGATGTGACGTCAGCCAGTGGGTCGGCTGACGCAGCGACGTCAGCCAGTGGGTCGGCTAACGCCGCGAAGTCGACGTTGGTGAGCCGGCAGATGCCGTGACGTCAGCCAGGACGTCGGACGGCGTGCCGGCGGATGATGCGGCGTCAGCAGCGAGTCGGCTGACACCGCATGGTGGCGAAGGCCGGCTGGGCGTGCGCAGATGCGGCGACGCAGCGGCGAGACGAACGTCGGTGGTCCCTCGGTGTCCGGGCGGCGCCATTAGGCCTCCGGCGAGAGGGAGAGAGGCAGAAAGAGGGACAGGACCGGGTGGGGGCGTGCGGAAAGCGGAGAGAGTTGCGCGTTGGCTCCCCACATCACGTCGGGACGGCTTGAATCACGTCAGGACGGCTTGAATCGCGTCGGGACGGCTTGAATCACGTCGGGACGGCTGGAATCACGTCGGGACGGCTGGAATCACGTCGGGACGGCTGGAATCGCGTCGGGGCGGCTTGAATCACGTCGGGACGGCTGGAATCACGTCGGGACGCCTTGAATCGCGTCGGGATGGCTGGAATCACGTCGGGACGGCTTGAATCACGTCGGGACGGCTCTAATCACGTCGGGACGGCTTGAATCGCGTCGGGACGGTTTAAATCACGTCAGGACGGCTTGAATCGCGTCGGGGTGGCTGGAATCACGTCGGGACGGCTTGAATCGCGTCGGGACGGCTGGAATCACGTCGGGACGGCTGGAATCACGTCAAGACGGCTTGAATCGCGTCGAACGGCTTTAATCACGTCGGGGTCACCAATTGTGGAGTGTGGACGCACACTCCACACTGTCTCGATGGCATGTTGCCAGAAACTTGTGCGTGTCGAAGAGAGCTTGTATTTGCAGAGAAGATCCAAGTGAGAGAGATAGAACAGTTTGCATGACACGTTATACACAGTAACAGACGACGTGTCCGAGTGCGGTACGCACGCGCAATGATCTCAGCGAGGTCACGGGCGATACTGGCAAGCGGCCAGTTGTCTCTGCGCAGGCGCATAGCTTTGGCTAGCTCGCCGGTGTGCCGCTGCTGCGGCCCGCTACATCCCTGTTCCTGACCATGAACAAATTTAAAAACCTCGATGAGATCTCCTCTCAGCCTTCTATATCTAAGTGAAAACATATTCAATTTCTTCAATCTTTCCTCATATGCCAGGTTGCCTATACCATTAACCATTTTTGTTGCCCTCTTTTGTACTCTCTCTAAAAGCCAACAATCTTTCTCATAACTAGGGGACCAAGCTTGGACACAGTATTCCAAATGTGGCCTGACATATGCACAGTAAAGCTTCCTGATGACCTCCTAACTTTTGTATGATACATTCCTCTGTATCGCCCCAAGCATTCTTAGTGCCTTCTTCCTGGCTTCTTTGGTCTGTTCTGATGCCCCCAATTTTGTGTTCAAAATAACACCTAAGTCCTTCTCCTGCTGAGTCACAGATAGTACTTGGCCATCCATCAAGTATGGCGCCTTCATATGCTGCCTACCTACATGCATGACTTTGCACTTATCAAAATTAAACTTCATTTTCCATTTTTCGGACCACTTCACAAGCTCGTCTAAGTCGTTCTGCAGCAAAACCTGCTCATTGTGCCCTGTTATTACCCTAAAGATCTTCAAATCATCCGCAAATTTCAAAACCTTACTGCTTAGGCCACATTCAATGCTATTCACAAATATAATGAACAACAGTGGCCCCAGTACCGACCCCTGAGGGACTCCACTAAGAACATTTTGCCATGATGACTTTGTACCATTAAGCATCACTCTCTGCTGTCTATCTGAAAGCCACAACTCAATCCATTTTAGGATGCTACCTGCAATGCCATGGACCTGAAGTTGCATCATTAACCGTTTGTGGGGTACCTTGTCAAAGGCCTTACTAAATTCAAGATATGCTACATCAACCTGATTTCCCTTATCAAATTGTTCTGTAGCAAAATTTAAAAAGTCCAAGAGATTTGTGAGACACGATCTCCCTTTTCTAAACCCATGTTGAGTATTTTGAATCAATCTGTTTCCTTCCAGAAAACTAACTATTCTATCTTTGATAATTGATTCGAGTACCTTGCAGACTAGGGATGTGAGGCTTACTGGCCTATAATTTTCAACCCTTTTTCTCCTTTCTTGAGAATAGGAACTACATTTGCCCTTTTCAAATCTGTTGGAATTTCATTTTGTGAAACTGATCTAGAAAATATTATACTAAGTGGAATTGCCAGTTCCTTTTCAGCTTCCCGCAATACCCTAGCATAAATTCCATCAGGTCCTGCTGCCTTGTTTGGCTTTATTTTTCTGATATAATTCAAAACAACATCACTATCAATGAAATCAACATCGTGTATCTGATCACCTGTCACTGAACTGTGGTTCACGGTTGGCAAATTTGTCACATCCTCCACTGTAAACACTGATTTAAACTGCTTGCTCAGCTCCTCAACCATCTCACCATCCTCACTCAATATAGTCCCATTTACTTCCAGTGGACCAATTGTGCTTGAAACTTTACTTAGCTTGTAGAAACTAAAGAACTTTTACTGTCCTCATTACAGTTCCTAGCCAAATCCAATTCTTTTGCCCGCCTTGCTGCTCTGGTTTTCTGCTTCGGTTGGTTATTGGTTTTACGACACGTCGACCGTTGAGTCATGTAGCGTCGCCAATCTCTCACGCCGATTGGTCGCGGGCGAAGAGTAGCGACAAGTGAGACTCGAACCCACAACATTTCGATCGTGAGACGAGCATCTTACCCCTAGACCACTCGTCCCCTGGTTTTCTGCTTCACAGCATCTCTAGCTTTTTGATACGACCTTAGATTTACGATATTTGAAGCTTCCTTAAATACTCTAAATGCATCTTTCTTAGCCTTAATTGATGTCCTCAAATCTGGTGTAAGCCATGCTGGCTTTCCTACCCTTCTTTTGCGCCTTTGCTTTTGGGGGACATGTCTAATCTGAATTTCCCTCAAGTAAGATTTGAACTTTTCCCACATTTCACAGGCATTTAAATAAAAAAAATCTTCTTCTCATTTTATGGCACTTAAAGCTTCTCTCATGGAGTCAAAGTCTGCCCTGTTAAAATTTGGAATCTTTGCCAAGTTATCCTTGATTGTCCCTGCTATTTGTACCTTAAATCTCACTATGTTATGGTCACTTCTTCCCAGAGTTTCTCCTACAGTCAAGTCTTGAACTAAATCACTTAAATCTGAGAAGACAAGGTCCAAGAATGAGCCCTGCCTGGTTGGTTCCATTACAGACTGGTGTAAGAACAAGTCCTCTTCAAGGCATTTCCTAAACAGTTTACATGATTGGGAGCCAACACCAACATGTTCATATCCTTTTAGATTAAAGTCACCAAGAATAAGGCATTTCCTCTGAAAGTTTCTACTGATTTCCTCACAAATCACCTTATCGAGCTCCAGTTGCTGAGAATGTGGCAAGGTTCCTGATCGATACAAAGCTCCAATCCTCAGTTTATTGCTGTTGCCTCTTCCCACAGCAACATCAAGCCAAATGGACTCCACAGACACATTTTTTACCCCATCTGCTACTTTCTGAGAACTGTATAAGCTATTCACATAGAGCATTACACCACCCCCTTTCACTGCTGGACCCCTATTGCATGAAAACATATTGTATCCCTGGATCTCATAGTCCTGCAGGTTATCCCCAAAATATCCCTCACTGACCCATGCCTCAGTAATGCAAACAAAATCTGGTTTCTCCTCAGCAACATAACACTTGAACTCATCAAATTTGGATCGAATGCTCTGAGCATTAAGCATCATACACTTAACAAAAGTTCCATAACCCTCTTTGGCTTTTTCATGTTGAGTAGCTCTATCATCTCTGGATGAGCTACCATTCTGCCCCCTTGATCTACTGTTACCCCTATTTGCTGACTGTGAGGTGTTTGCAAGACTTCTCTCTCCATCAGCTACATCCCCCCATGACCTGCCTAGTTTCCCTGTTTCCTAATGAGAGCCTCCTCATACCTATTGCTGAGCAATTCAACTCCTCTCTTGCTCAAATGTAACCCATCGAATGCAAACATTTCAGTCCTCCCCCAGAAATCCCCCCCACAAATCCAAGAACCCCACCCCAAGTTCCTTACAAATCTTGGCCACCCTGGTATTCAGCCCAATGGCCCTCGAGTACCACTCTATGCTTGCGTTAACCATAGGGAGGATGGATGTTACCATTCCTCGTTTCCTACTCACAGTTAACCTACCTATCAAAGCCCTATACTCCTGTATTGTTTCCTCTGTTTTTGCTTTTCCTACATCATTTACACCAACCTGCACAATTACTGTTGTGCTTTCTCCACTACCCTTCATCACTCCTTCTATCCTATCACCAACATCCTTTACCTGGGCCCCTGGGCAGCAAACACGAGTCCGTTTGTTGGGGTTCCTGCTACAAAAAGTACGGTCCATGTACCTCACTCTTGAGTCCCCTATAACTAAAACTTCCCCCTCTCTATCATCAGCTGCCTGGTCGTTCCTACCTTCCTCCTTAGCAGCATTACTATCTCTCTCTTGCAGTACCTCAAATCTATTATTAGTTTCAATGCCTTTGTCAATTTTCCTTAAAGCTAGTCTCGTACTCTGGCGTCTAGCTACTTTCCACTCTCTACTATCATGGTCCATACTATCTCCACCCCTATCACTCCTAGACTCCTGCACCTGGCTTGCCTGGCTGACATTTCCTATGGTGGGCCCTGCCACCAAACACTTGAGACGCTCCACCTCCCTTGCTAACATATCTACTTTCTTACTTAAGTCCCCAATGACTACCATACACCGGCACTTCCCACATTCACCTTACATTTTTTTTTTTTTTAAAGAAGTTTTCCCGACTCACCAGCTACAAACTCCAACTAAACCAAACTAAAAAAAAAAATCCTAGATACCTTTGCAATTTCACCAGTATATTGAAAGTATACCTAGTGGTAATTTAAGCTCACTATTTTAGTCCTAAGCACTATCTGAAACTTAAACACCAAAAAGACACTGACTTATTCCTCTACACTACAGAAACCTAAGCCACGAGACCGCGCCACCCGTCTACAAAGCGTTCACGTGGCTGATCGATAATGGGGTCTGAAAGCTACGATTTGGCCACCAGGGCGGCGCTGTACGCAATGGTCACCCGACGAGGAGGCGTCGGCCATCTTTGCTGTGCATTTTGCGTGGGGTTGCCGGGAGTCGGTGTCGGCATGTGGCTTTTATTAGGGTTGCAAGTCATTTAGGCCAAGGATTTCGGAAATATTGTGTTGAAGAAAGGTTGTGGGGGGTGGGGTGCAAAGGGTGCCCATGAACATGGGAGGCTGGGCCAGGCCTCATATGCCTGGCTTCAAGCAGCCAGACTGGTAGCACTGGCTTGCAGAGGTACAGTTACAGGTCCCCCTAGTGCAGTGGTTCCCAACCGGGGAGAAATTTCCCCCTGGGTGAAAATTTCGGTATTTCAGGGGGGAAATTTTGATGGGATCCATTACGCATTTGTCTCATTGACGTAAGTGATGTCTTGAGTGACATACAAATATAACTTCAGTTTTTTAGGGGGGAAACGGCAGGTTTGGCCAGAGGCGAAAGGGGAAATGGACCAAAAAGGTTGGGAACCACCGCTCTAGTGGATGTGCAGGTTCCCTGAGAAGTTCCGGTATTCATTTAGCAGGCATCACACATTGGGTGGGGCTGAAACCTAACCCGGCCTGACCAAACCTGACCTAAAGCCTACCCTAAACCCCTTAATCTGTACGATAATTGTCCCAAGATGGGGCACAATTTCACAAGTGTCAGACCCCCACCCAAGATTGGCACATGGAATACCTGTGGGTCACACCAGACATTGCCCCCCCAAGACCGGAACATGGAATACTAGCAGGCCTCATCAAACATCACTTTCCACCCTGCCTACTCCAGGAAGGACATTCTTGGCTGGTATCCTGGCACAGCATGGGCCCCCTCTCTATGAGGTCACCCCCCCCCTTGACAGCTTTCTGGATCCACTCCTGTGTACAGGACCCACAAGAGATGTGGGCCCCTGGGAGTCAGTGCCCCAAGCAGTGCAGACTCCCTGAGAGGTGGGTGTGGGCCCCTAATGGGGCCCATATGAACAACTACCTTGGGAAGGTACCTAGCTCTAGGTGACCAGATACCCACTGCCCAACCTAACCTGCAATGCAATTTTGGTGAAATTAATTTGACTGAACATAACTTATGGGTGGAACTCAAATTATTAGTTTCAAATTAAGTAGGCTAACAATCCAATCTTAGCATGTTAGGTATTAACCATGACAAATTCCTGGCTATGGATTGGGGGTGGGGGGGGGTGCAGATTAGAGTCAATTTCTCACCCTTGGTGTGGATTGGTACATATTTTCATTGTGGGCTGATGTGCCCCAGTGAACCTTGTGCCATACTTTACAGTCTGGACAATAGATAGGTACTTACCTTGGTACCTAATGTGCCTAGGTACCCTACCAGTGCTTTCGTAAATGGTTCCCACTACGTCTTTTACAGAAAGGCAGTTAAACAATAGTTGTTTTTCAAATCAATTTTCTGCCTTCTTACCTTGCAGTCTGCTGGAAACCTGATAGATGGATCACGTTTATGGCAGCCGGGAACCGCACATACACCCATACTTCTGGCTTGCTTCTCCTAATTTCTAGCGCACTAATGGTAAATATTCCAGCAAACTAGACGTGTCTGAAGTACATTCAACATAATTAAATACGCGCAAACAACATACGCTGCTTACAAAATGTACAATAGGCTTTTTAAATATAAAGATTCTGCCCTCCCTAACCCACAAAACATAGCGCTTTAGGTTCGCCAAAGAAGGCTGGGTGACCATTGACTCTCAGCGCCATCTACATCTTTATCAACTTTCAGACCCCATTCTAGAAGCTACCTAGTGTAATCTAAGCTCACTATTTTAATCTTAAAGTCTATCTTAAACTTAAACACCAAGCGGACGCAGACTTATTCCTCTATGCTAACAGAAACCTAAGCCACGTGGCCGCTCCACCCGTCTACAAAGCGTCCACGTGGCCGATTGATAATTCTAGAAGCTAAAAATCTGCTTGTTAAAAAGAAACTTATGAGATAAAACTATGCAAATATATGCACAGAAGTAATTGCTAAATACCTACCACCAGCTGCAAACTCCAACTAAACCAAACTAAACATTAATATAATCAAAAACCTAGATACCTATACAATAACACCAGGACAAGAAGATATACCTAGTGTAATTTAAGCACACTATTTTAGTCTTCAACTCTATTTTAAACTTAACCACCAAAAAAAAAACTTATTCCTCTGCACTACAGAAACCTAAGCCACGAGGCCGCGCCACCCATCTACAAAGCGTCCACGTAGCCGATCGATAATTATAGAAGCTACCTAGTGTAAGTTAAGCTCACTATTTTAATCTTCAACTAAAACACCAAGCAGCAAACTTATTCCTCTATGCTAACAGAAACCTAAGCCACGTGGCCGCTCCACCCGTCTACAAACGTCGACGTGGCCGATCGATAATTATAGAAGCTTAGAATACCTAGGATAAGTCTACTATACTCAATTTAAACAATATAACCGCTCCTTCTTAACCTAGGCCTACAATAGAACAAATCCTCCCTCCACTAACCACCTGTGCCCAATCTTTTACTCACGGTTTTCCCTCGTCACGGGAGCGCAAAAACACGACCGGTCGCGACGACGGCAGAGCAGTGAGTGGGCTGCTCTGCCCTCGTACCGCAATACCAAGTTTATTGACGTGATTAAGATGAAGTGACTGCTCGTTTTTATTGCAAATGTTTGCTTTTCATTTGGGGAACTAAATAATACAAAATGGACTTTGATGGGTGATATATTGTGATGTTAATGCAATATTTTCCAAAGAAACCTAACATAACCTAGCCAAACCTCTTTTTAAAGAAAAATGGAATGTTTAATGTACAAATTCTCAACTTTCAGCATCAAAAACTAACCTAGTTTAATCTAGACTCTGCTCTACAGAAGCAAAGCATGCCATTAACTTATCTTGTGAATGATCTAAGCCGCAATAGTACTGCAAAATGTTGGTTGTGGATATGTGGTATGTGATGTGAATATGATTGTGGGTAAATTTTCATCTTGTCTCCAAACTTACCCAAAATGTTGGATGCTTCTCTGAAAATAGCAAGATAGAGTGGGCAACATGAAGGTGCCAGAAATAATATGGTTCATCGGATGGAAGAAAGAAAAAAAATCATACCATCTGAAGAAAGAAAATCATACCATCTGTATCCAGAAATACTTGTTGGAAAATTTCACTGATTAAATCATTTGTTTTTGTAAATGTCCATCTTCCGAAAACCCTGATGAGTTGCAAACCTTTGAATTGAATCTCCATATTTTCAGATTCTGAACATCTACTCTTGTAAAATGCATAAATCAGCTTCTTTAGTGCTGGTGTTATGTGGTCATCTGTGTTGTTGACTACTTCTAGGTGTTCCTTGGAGCAGGCAACAGTAGCCAATGAATAGTTTGTCAAGGCCATGAATAACATTGGTATATGGATGCTTGTGTCTCAGAAATTGTACATGCTATGTAAATTATGTATTAAATAGACATGATGCACTGCCAACCATGGGGTGCTTGGAAACCAATGATGCCATTCATGGCCATGCCATGCTGTTTGCAGTCTACCTGGAATCAGGCAACAGCCAAGATAGTTTATCAATGATAGCCCAACCAGTACCAAAATGTCCAACACTAATAGGTGGCTCAGGATATTCCTCTCATCTTGCCTCTGGTTTGGGTGTAGATTGTCACATTCTGGTGATTTTTAAAATGCCACTAAAATGTCAAAATATAGACCCTGCAGGTGGACTGGGCTCTCATTCCACTTACTGTGTGCATGGTATTGACACAAATAATTTATATCCTGATGTGTCTACCTGGGTGTAGGGAATTCCACAATGTGTGGCAATTTTAGCAAAGCCCTGTCAGTGTGGAAATGGTTGGTAATTGTTTCCTTGTGGAGTCTTGTTGTTGCCATTTTGTTGCTGTCTGTAGATCGTCGATGCCAGTCAGTGCATTTCTGTGGAAAACTGGTGCTTTTGGGAAGCAGGCGATTCCTATGTGCTCCAGTGGACATCTTGGCATCCTGAAGGTTTGATCTGGACATCCTGAAGATCTGATCGATTTTCTAAAACAACACAAAATATTGTAGTTGCATACATTGTACTAAAAAGGCACCATTAACCTGGGTAACATTAAAAATTGGAGCTTAATTATTGTATCTTGTTATTTACTTTACCAGACATGTTTACATGATATTGGTGAATGTTAACATGTATATAGCATGTATCACTATTGCTTAAGCAATACAATACAAACTGAAATTGCAGCTGGAATCCAGCTCCTAGATTATAACATGCCAGATCATCCTCTAACTTCCATCACATGTAACAGGATACAGTAATGCCGCGCCAGCCCGTCATAGTGAAATCTAAGTTGGCAAATGTTTAGCATGGTAACATTATTGTGCATATTTCCTAGCCTAACCTCTGCTATGCCAAGGCAATACATGTTGTTAATGTATTTTGTAAATTACCTATGCTGCCATAATGACATATTATAAAGTTGTGGTACAAGATTGTTCTCACTGCCTATGCAATTGGCCATTTATTGATGCAATGCATAGACAGCTCAGTCCCTGGTGTCGTACTATTAGATTGAGCTGTAGGTGTGATATGCCTAGTTGATGTGATCACTGGTTTAGATAATTGAAACTTTCTCACATATATTGTGGTCCATGTGAATGCTGTTGATAAAATGTGAAGCATTTCATGCTTGCATGCATTAGCGTCAGACATTTATGTAAAGTATAAAATTGTGTTGCCTCTACACAAGAAATAAACACATCGATGAATAACATCAAAGCCATCCTGGTTCTAAAAAATGCAGTTGATGAACATGTGAACATCACGATCAAAGTTCCAGAGGACCTGTGTGTGCTAAAATCATGCATTTGTGTCTGCTCTATAAAGCAAGCTTAAATAACCATATGCTTTATTTCCCAAAAAGTAGGAACATATGGTCATAATTATGGATCTAATGGTACTTTTTCAATCTGGGTAAGTTGCAGCTGCCTGCTTTAAACCTGCCATAGGTCAGTGAGCCTTTCCATCTCATCTGCCGAGGGTTGGCTTTGGATGACCGATGATCCTTTCTGGGATTAGTTGTATACTAAGGTAATTTTAAGTTCAAATGGATGGGGTGCCAAATGACCCTGTAGTCGGCGCGCCCTTCAATCCAAATAATAAATAAGTTCAAATGGACTTCAGTAATCTTTTTGAAAAAAATCAGAAGTGAAAATGACAACATTTGGAATATTTCGAAAAGTTGCTAATTTAAGGAGACCACCTCGAACTGACCTGACACCTTACCCATGGGCCCATACGCATCGCGTAATACGCTACTCTGCCCGCAAGGTACAAAGAAACATTTTTCCCATCCGCTTCGTTCCATATATCGTACCGATTTATGATCAACTGGAGCTGATTTGTTCATTTTGCGACTTTCCGCATTTGTATCCGACCTGATTTGACCTGATTAACCGGGGACGAGTGGTCTAGGGGTAACATGCTCGTCTCACAATCGAAATATTGTGGGTTCGAATCTCACCTGTCGCTACTCTTCGCCCGCGACCAATCGGCGTGAGAGATTGGCGACGCTATATGACTCAACGGTCGACGTGTCGTAAAACCAATGGCCAACCGACCTGATTAACCAATGACTTCAAAAGGTCGTGATTGGTGTCAATCGCGATGTCTAGTAATGAGCTACGTGCTGGTTATAGTTTCTTTTATCCGACACTCTCAGCTTGGAGTCGCCAGGGGGAGGTGCGCCCTCCGCATGCATACGAGGGTGTGGAAATGCCGAATGGGATCGTGGACTCAGGAAAATTAATTGTAAGCAAGTGCAATTGCCTTCCGGTGAGCTTTGCGTCTCACCAAACTGAGTGGCGTGCACGGCGCAGGTTCTTTTGCTCATTTGTCTGAGATTACGGATTTTCGGAAGATGGATAATGAAGTATGAATTTGAACACAAAAATGGTCAAGTCGAATATTGTGAGCATTAAGAAAAGAGTTGGAACGAAAGGTGAAGAATAGTCTGAAAATTATTTGTGTAGGCTGGACAAATTGCATACAAGTTACAGTTTTTCAAGGAGAACATTCTTTTTTTCTGATAGTTATGCATGATCAAGATATTTTGCTTAATTCTAAGGACAAAAGTGCCAAGTTAATAATTTCGAAAATCATCATAGTTTTGGTCCAGAGGATACGGTAAGGAATTGTGAATTCAGTCCCAGATGGACATTTAAAAAAACCTCATGTAGCAAAAACTATCCAGAACGATGCGGCATATCTGGGTTTTGCGAGGCTGATATTTCTCCAAATTACCACATTCTCTTTAGCATTTAAGATAGCTGAATTTTTTTTCGTGTTTTCTACGAGGATGAATTTAGTGTAATTTTGAGCATGAACTTCATGTTATTTTCCGGTAATGCGCAAACGCTATGGCATAAACATATTTATGGACAAAGTTGGCCATCAGGGGCGCTGTTCGCAGTGATGTTCGCAGTGGCCGCCTATCCGAAATATGCCATATCCAAATCCCCACAAATTTCTGAATGCACATGCAATTTCAAAATCAACTCGTTAACCATCGCTAGCACGCTCAAAATTAACTCGTCTTTCCGGTCAGATCCTCGAAGCCCGTTCCGGGGGAGGGGGGGGGGGGGAGGTCGATAAATACCCCCCCCCCTCTTATTTCCAAACTAAGCGTCTCACGAAAACGAAAGAGGTGTCTCCGGACGAGTAGGGTCCGGCACTACCCCCAACATTTTATCCTCCAAAATTGACGTGACTAGGGGGTCTACGTGATAACGACTGGCATTATGTTTTTGGCTCTGGGGAGTTCATTTTTTGGGGAGATTTTAAACACACAAATTATTTGGGATCAGAAAAGGAAGGCGAAATCAATCATGGCCTTAAAAACTTTTGCCCAACCAAAAATCAACATTATATTTTTTCCGAAATTTTCATCATGTTGAGTTTTCGATTTTCTTGAATTTGTATACTTATAATTGGTAGAGCGCACCGCAAAACGCTGTTCGAAATAAACTTTCCCTAAAAAATGTTTACTTTAGCCAGAATCTTCGATTTTAGTTGTAATAGGTAAATATGCAAAACTTTACACAAAAACAAAAACAAAATAAAAAATTCATCTGGTGCGTTTCGTTGCATCCATAAAGATAAGAAAACGCTGATAGTTTCATTCAAATATCTTTACCCGTTAAAGCGTGACGACTGGTTGAACGTTTTTTTGGAGGTGACCTCACTTGACCTTCAATAACTTGTTGACCGCAGATGGTCTGACCTCAACGTTTTCACACAACATGCCAAATTCATATGGGAAATGTGTACAAAATTTCGACATGCTGTCGCGCGCCGTTTTTTTTACCATCCGCGAAAAATATCAGGGAGCGGGGGAAAGACCCCCGAGACGGGTTAAAAAGACACCGAGATGGGGCGGGTAAAATTTTTACAGCTTAAAAATACATCCTAGACCAAAGCGATCCGCCAGGACGATTTCCTTCAGATGCCGTCTTAAAGTCATCTGTCAATTGATTTTACTATATCAAAAAGTAATTTCCGGAAATCCAAGTTGTTCGCCCCGCTTTTATGACAATATTTGATGCCCTACTAGGCATTGCAGTCACCCGAAATCACAGAAAAGGGCCTGAAAACTTTCTATTTCACCCATCGCGTAAAAATGCAACATTTAAACTTTCACATTTCTTTTCGGAATTTCCGTGAATATTTTTTTTTCTACAATTCCTAAGGTGCCCACGGCACTATCCCCAGAAATTTTGGGGGTGAACATGGAATCCCATGTTCACCCCCAAAATTCGGTTTGGGCTAACGTCGAAATCGACGCCGTCTGTAACGATTTGATTATCAAAGCCAAATATACGCCGTTTGATCTGTTTTTATTCACCAAACATATGTACCATTGTGCAGTACAGTTTCCAATGAGAAAGGTCCACATGCGCAGTGTCCCAAGAACGTTAATAATGAAGTCACATGAAGGTTGTGAAAATGATGTTTCCGGGCACAGCCTACGTGCACTGTGACAGCAAAGAGTGGCTTGCAGTAGGTGTTCGACTTTACGTCCGTCCATATAAATGATGCTCTGCGGGTGGAAAGAAATCATAGTTGCACTTCTTGTTGTGATGTCGAATATTGGTCGAATATGTTCAGACTGCATCGTTGTCATATTTCATGGCATTCAGTACGTGTTGTAAGTAACCGTCAGATGTTCTGAAGTAAAATTACGCCGTTACACGGAAATAAGCTACAACACTATGGTGATCATAAAATGTTCAACCCATCTTAAGGAAGCTGCAAGAGCTGCATTGGAGAACTACAAATATGTAAGTTTCAAAGACAAGTTCTCATCATCTGACGTTTAATTCATTGTTCTATCCCATCGTTGTTTATTCTGCATTGCTTAGTGCAGTGCGGTAATGTGCTATAATGTACAATATGCAGGGACTGCCCTAAAACCTCAACGATGAAACCACAGGAAGCTTGTGCAAATGTTTATGTTTTCTGGGACACGCTATGTATGCCGTGACAAAAAAAACGCGTGTTTGCATTACGATATGGATTCGACTGTACGTCCATGCAAATAATGCCTACAGGTAGAATGAAGGCATAATTGTAATTTTTGTTCCGAGGCTAGCAAGGTCAGATGCTTCGATCACCAGACCACCAGATGTTCCGAAGTAAAATTACGCCGTCACACGTAGATAAGTCTATGGATATGACCTATCGGTAATTGGTGACTTTGAACTTTGTGAAGTTTATTAAAGCAAACTAGGAGACTTACATAAATATGTTGTTATATTTCTTTTGTGAAGCAAACGTTTTTATATCACCTTTTTATTTCATTGTTCGATCCCCCGTAGTTTTCCAATGGGAGAAAACTTATTCGAAATCAGTCCGCTCCGAAAACCGAAAATCATACAAAGCCATGGAGAACGGACGCCTATATGGGATATTTAAAAGGTAAACGTTTTTTTTTATATGCCAACCAAATCATACCCGTTTGTATTTCTGCCATAAAATGTATCAATTTCAATGGGCCAGGGGTCACAGAAGGTCTCGAGGTCATAGGGTCACGAGGTCAAACGTGAGAAATGTTAATATTTTATCACGGGTATGTTTTCTTTAATCATTGTTTCTTCTCAAAGATGCATATGTCACACTTCCTTTTCATTAGCGATGGTATATTTGTTGCCAAAGATACCCTTGTATAATATCAAACTACTGCCGGAGGCTATAACTCCTAAACCGTTGGTCTGATCGGGCTAAAACCTGGTCAGGCGTGTTCAGAGCATAAGACTACCCTGTACACGAATTTTGCTCCAAATAGAAGTTTAGCGGGTGTAAAATTTGAAAATATTTGGTCAATCTGTCGTGGAACGCACCAACAAACTTTAAATATGTTGATTATATTCTCTGTATCTTTACTCATGGCGCTCAGACTCTGGACGCCTTTGCCCAAAGACTGAACTACTACCACCCTTGTCTAAAGTTCACCCGTGAGAGAAGTGATCAGTCATCTTCAGGTCAAATTCCTTCGTAGACACTGTCAACTATTCACAGCACAGGCCGCTTCTCACGCTCACTAAACCAATGGCCGCCAACATAATACCACCATGCATATCTGCTCACCCAATGCAAACTAAGAAGATTATCCCATTCTTTTCATCTTTAGCAGAGGCAAAGTGCCATCCGCTAGATATTTGTTACGTTAAAGAAGGGGTTATGTTAATCCGGCCTATGTGGCATCCGGTTATATCAAATAAGAAAGAGAGGAAAGATGAGACGCCGGCAAGCAAGGAACGTGGCGTAAAGGGCCGATACATACATACACAGGTGAAACATACAGACATGCATATATA
>JAOTOM010002385.1:0-90000 GCA_034440615.1 Ashinkailepas kermadecensis
AGAGGGACAACTAGAAGTATGGTCGAGACTGTTGTGGAATGAGGATGCAGTAATATTTGTACGATTCGCAAAACTAGTCACGCATGCACTAACACAAAGGCGCAATACGACCGGCATAGACTGCAAGCGAGGGACGAAATTCGCTTGATCTGACCAGTCCGACATATATAATTATCCAGTTTAAGCATACTTTGGGCAATATTATAGCCGAAAGAATGCTGGACATTATTGGTTGTAGTTATCTGGCCACATGTACTGTATGATTGCCATTGGACGGTATACCAACTGAAAACTTCTCGAAATGCCGACGTATAATTTGACCGAGAAGTTAAACCATTGACATCCGGAAGTCATGTTGGACACCGTTGAACGTTGCCCAGCCTGCCTCGGCCTCCCGAAGGCAGCATCCCTCGGATGGTGTTGTGCGAGAATCTTTGACTGGAGAAAGCCGACATGGAAAGCGCAACCTGTATCTTCAATCAAGGGGGAATCCAGTCATTGTCATGGGAGGGGAGCGCTTCTGGCTGAAAATGCGAGGAGGGGGGCACGTGGGCCTTCCAGGAGGGCTTCTTTTTCTCTCGAAGGGAAGACCCTGGCTGAAAAATTCGATGGGTGAGGAGGGCGCGCCTATGCACTTCAAAGGGGTGCCTTGTCGCTTCAGGGCACTTTTCACATAACAAATGGAGGGGGATGCACTCGAGCTTTCCAAGAGCGGCATTTTTTCCCGACCAGGGGGGGGCACCTTCTCATAGGGTGAGGGGCACATGCCCCATCGTGCCACTCTGTATCCGCTCCAGTTTCAACCTATACCTGTTAATATCTATAACATCTATACTTGTCGGTATAGATATTCAACATATGCCTTCAATAACATATAACTATGGCAATAGGCTCTTGAAGTTCATTTAGATTTGTCAAGAGTAATTTATACCAGAATGAAGCCACGACACACGCGATTATATGTAGTTCGACCACCAGCAATAAGATGAATACATTGTTGGCAATACATTGCTAACCAGCGAAACAGCACCCGTAATACATTGTTCTGTAGATGATGGATCAATTGCAAAGCGTTCGTTGAGATTTACAGGCTTTACTCCACGGTCCCACGCTAGCATGCTTCACTCGTTATGCAGGCGTCAGCAAGGCGTTGTGCTGATAACATTGGTTTAGATGGGCACTTTTGGTTTTGCGCTTGTTGATCGAATGCTTTTTCAGTGATGTGCGGTGTGCCTTAGGGCATGGTCGAGAACCGTCCGAAGAGGAGTGATTTTGCCCTGCTTCCACGGAGCAGGATGTGTGGATTGCATTACGACGGTGTTCATCGCAGGCCGCGGACATGCGAGGTGCCATTTTTGCCGGGGAACATTTGAAGACCGGCCCCGGGAGCTGTACTGTTAAAGTTGTAGACGTTGCCGAAATAAAAGCTTTCCGAACTTCATGCTACTGTTTTTATTACAAACCAGCGTGGGCACGGACAGAATAGACACGCGCGACATCGAGGTCAATGGGCGCTGTATGACCGAAGCAGTCGATGTGCCCCTAAGCCCAAAAAAACAACCGACGTTAAGGTCAAGAATGTCACGCAACAGAGGTCGATTGGTTGGTTGGTTGGTTGTGGCTTTACGACGCAATCAGCAGCTGAGGCCATATGGCGTCACTTGCCTCTCACCCTGGCAGGAAGGGCGCTCACCGCGGGGAATCGAACTTCTACCTCTGGCATGCCAGACGCTCAGCTTAACCACCGAGCTGCTGGCGCCATCTGCAACAGAGGTGCACCGGCCAACTGCCGGGGAATGCAACCAGCCGTCGGTCACGCGACAGGCATCACAACCAGCATAGCCGCCGTCCGCACGATCACATCCAACTTCCTTCTTTTGCTGGATTGGCATTCGTTAGGTCCCGTCGGGAGATCGATGTCTGTGGGCATCAGCATAGTGAGAGTTGTGAAGACTTGGCAACACAAATGCGCATTCACACCTTCCGCTCAGAAACGCCCAACCATATAATTTGTCAAAGGTACTAGACCATGGACCACTGGTCGCCGTGCCACGTAGTTCTGATTTAGTAACAGCGACTTTAATTCGTGCTCTGAACACTTTGACACGCGTACTGACCTAACGAGCACCGTGTGAACGGCAATACAAGGTCAAAACGAGCATATTAATATAGCTACCAAAACCAGGCTAACTATAGACCGAACTCACACCGTGCCATCACTGCTAATCAAGATGACGCTCTTGCTGGATAAACTCAGATTGCCGAAAAAACATTCTTGTACAAAACACAGGGCCACCCTGACTGAACTCATTGAAATTTCGGATGAATTCGCGGATTGAACTTTCGCCAATACGCCCCCTTGTCGCGAGTGTGACTCCTGCCAGACATCTGAATGGCATACTGATGCATGTCACGAAGACAGCCATACAAATCGTCGACGTACTGAGTCACAGAAACAGATTTGAACGCAAATGGGGCGTTGATTTATGAATCTACAGGTAAGCGAGGCTTCCACACAAACATCAGAGCGTACGCACTAGCCAAGAGACCGGGTCACCTGTGAGCGATAGCCCATCTTCAACAACGACAGGTGCTGATCCCACTCGGCATGGCTCCCTGCAAGACATTTCACGAATATGTCAATGATGGTGAGCATTATTCGCTTTCACTTGCTATTTCCATGTGGGTGATGACAGTCTCCTTTACATCCATAATACGGTAGACCTCGGCGACAATCTGGCCTACAAAATCGTCCGGACAATCCGAGTGCAAGTTGCAAGGACAACCGTATCGGACGAAGATCCCACGAGTCGACGAAATGGCAACAACAATGGTCATTTTCATGTCGAACAGAGGAAAAACCTCACCGGGCGAAGTCATCGCAACACACAGAAGGATGTTTGTTACCTCCTGCGGTGGTCGACAGGTCAGTTAGTAAATCTACTGAGTCTCCTACGGCTCGTCGGGTTGAAGCTCGCCCAGCTGAACATGTAGAGCACCATGAGCGCTCGAGGGCAAGGTATCTGAGTTACGTGAATCGCATCATACAGACACAGACAGGCATACAGGCAGATCACAAATTTTAAATGTGATGTTTTTCGCTGTGCATAGGATGCATGAGCAGCGGCTCTGGTTGTTACGCCGCCCAGCGCACTGCACCACTTGCTCCCGAGCAACGACGTGACACGCTAACCTTTACACCGCCAGACACACTCATAGTTGATAGATCAAACGATAAAACTAAGTTGCTTGATCTCACAGGCCAAGCTATTCCAAATGTGTCTGAAATGTTTAGCAAAGAGCCCAATTTCGCCCTCATTCGTAGCATTAATCGGCATGTCATAAGGCAGGTAGAAGTAGGTTTGGAAAGGCGAGCCTTTGCACTACGTTGGAAGAAGGAAATGAACAATAAGCGTGGTCAACAACAGCACTCACAACCAACAATGACCGATACATCTGCCACACAAAGCACCCACCACCAACAGTCCCACACTGACACTACACAGACAGCCCATCACACAGTACCACATTTAGCGCCCAGATTCAGTGATACTACTACAAGAATGGCACCACAAACTAGTATTGCTATTTATTAGTCAGCACTTAGATCATTAAAACGGAAAGACATCAGCATTTTCAAAAAACCATCGTACCAGTCAATCGCACCAGTCAAACCACTCACAAGACGAACTAACGGCTCTCAAAACGTTGCGCAAAGATCCCAACGTCATCGTAAAACGCTCGGATAAATGAAAAGGTTTTGTTCTCATGACACGGGAATCCTATATAGAAAAGGCTTCGAAAATCATCTTACAATATGAACACATAGGGACGAACCCGACTAAACGTTTGGAAGCGACTATCAAGAAAATGATTATGGAAACAATGCAGGAAAGATCCCATGCAATATTGTCATAGCTATCAAACCAAATTCCTCCCGCACAGCAGAACTCTATGGCCTCCCTAAAACCCACAAACCTGACGTGCCCTAAGACCTACAGTTTCGGCATGTGGCGACCCTTTGGATAAACAAACTTGGTTCCTAGAGAAACTCGTTTCCCAGCTTTTCATCTTTGTACCAGTCCATCTAAAAGACACAGTAGATTATCTTACTGAAGTTCGCGAACAGTTCCGCATCAGCAGACATGAGCCGCTTCCATCCCAGACTAAAATTTACCATAGAGAGAAGCGATCAGTCTACCAACAGCCAAATTTCCTTTCTCGACACTAACGGTCAACAGTGACCTGACCAATACAACATAACTTTTCATTAAACCGATGGCAGCTCCTATTATCCTCCCATACAAATGGGTTCACCCTATCCAAACTAAAAGTTCCGTTATGTATGTTCAATTGCTGAGAGCAATGCGTCTAGGTTCTGATAAGGCCGCGCCCCAAAAAAGAGATCGACAAAATCCAATGTCTTTTCCTATCCAATGGCTATCCTCATAGCATGATACAGAATAACACAATTTCGAATATTGACACACAATGCTGAATGCAGACGTCGCGCGACAAGTCAATACACCCACGATACAAACGCATCCAGCTCACATGGATCCGCAGACACCACATAAATTAGTTTGGCATTTATCGACGATTCTCTGACAAAAAAAAAGATAGCCACAGCCATCGCTAGGTCCACACTCAATGCGCGTAGCCTGGAAAAGCGCAAAAACACTTTCGGAGACATTTACTAAATCTGCTCTCGACCCTCCACCATGCCTTGCAGGCAATAGAGCGTGCCAATGCTGTTTGGCCTGTCTCAAAGACAGATGTTACACCAAAAATGTGGTGTACAAAATTAAGTGCGAGCTTTGCGCCTAAGGGACAGCACTCATAACTTATATTGTGGAAACAGCACGCATGGTTAGGGACAGATACATGGAACACATCAGATATACAAAGAACAAAACGAAAAACACCCTTTTGGAGAGCATTTCCCCACAAATCACCCCGAAAACACCATGACTCCAACAACGCTCAGCAGCACAATCTTGCAGGTTTGAAGACATGACAGAACTAAAAATTGCAGAATCCATTGAAACCAGGAACAAAAAGTCTCCCCTAAACACAATGCTTCATGGACCCTCATAAAACCAGTTCCCTATACAATACGATACTGTACAGACACCACCTGCATTCGCCGACTTATTCACTCCGAAATCACCCATCGGCACAATCACTCATCCCATCATTCACTCTTTCATCCGCACACGCGAACACTTGGAGAGCATTGACGTATCATGGATATATGTGTGCATAGAGATGTATAGGGTAGATGTATAGAAGGGGTGTCTAGGGAAGCGACGAATATGATTACTCTTATCTCTCTCTCTCGTTATTCTCGTATCATATGTACTTGTTACAATGCCCATTTAAATATGGTCGATACTGGGACTTATATGATGATTTCGTCAATATTGGTAGATGACCTGATATATATATATATGTTATATATATATATATATATATATATATATATTTATATATATATATATATATATATATATATATATATATATATATATATATATATATATATATATATATATATATATATAATATATCTATATATATATATAGCATGTGTGTAAAATCATGTGCATAAAATGTACCTGCGTATTTATTCAGTCTCTGAAAAGGGACATGCTCGAAATACAAATATAATGACAGATTTGTGATCCTATCTTACTTCATATGAGCACTTTGTTACTTTGTATAATCGTCCTTAATTCGACAATACTCAGTACAGCTTTCCGCAACATTGTTGATGTGTGAACATAATGAATAAATAACCATGATTGGTTGGTTGGTTATTGGTTTTACGACACGTCGACCGTTGAGGCATACTAATCAAACTTATAATTGTAGCTCTATTTTTCTGCATTTAATTTTGCTGAACTTGCATCAGAAATATTGTGTGACAATTATTTATTAGCATATACAGTGGCTATATGCTATCATTCTAAGTATTTCTATTATGCTTGAGGAACATCTTCCAGCTCCTGTTGCTTGCCTGTCAGTCTGATGACTTTATTATTATCTAATGTAGGGGACTGGCATACCTGCAGATACAGGCTCTCCTTGATAGGCGGCAGGACTCATTCTTGGGTGATGTGAAACTTGAGAATATGGGAAGCCAACCAGATGAGAGAAACAGGTAAGAGCATATCAAGCCCCATGCACTTGATCACCCATAGTACATGCCTTGATCTAATAGCACACATGATTGCGACTAATACAACATAGGTGTTTCTGAAATGGTTGGGATGGCATGACACATGAAGGACTCGAATGGATTGAGTGGCATACCACATTGTGTTCCATGCTAAATGTGGTGGTTATTAGGACAGAGTAAACATTTGGAGGGGGCATGTTTCCTCCGAAAAGCATACAAAGTTACACAACCAATAGTCATGCATAACACACACATGACTCACCTATATCTATCCCACTTCATCTACCCAATTTTCCATCTCCCCATTACACATCAGGAATTTATCCACCCTACTTTTAAACACATCCAAAGGAAGATTCACATCACCATGCATACCATTCCATTGATCAACTACTCTTGACTAAAAACATGTTAACATTTAACTGTCTTACACTTACTTCACTTTAGTATTTGCTTAATACATGAAACAATTTGAGACAATCATGATTATGTGGTAAAACACCAACTTTTTTTACATGAATACAGTTGTCATAATTCAAATAAATGCAGACAATGCTATTTGTTGACTTCAAATTCCTCAAATAAACAATGCATCCAGGCAAGAGGTATAGAGAAGACAGATTCCTGTGATTAACTCAGTTTGGTGGTTATCTACATAAATATTTATATTATGATATGGCTGTGGACACACACCATACATATTGTATATAACCCCAGAAGTTAAACATCATACATATGGTGTTCAACCCAACAGGTTATACACCAAACACACCAGACTCCGGTTCTTAGCATTCTGTTCCAAAAAATGGAAGCAGTCAGCTAGATCCTGGGCCACTACCAACCATTGAGTGACATCACTGATGGTTGGATGTTATGCAACATTATATACTTATACAAATACATAATGGCATATATATGACTACAGTCACATAAATAATCTCACAATTGCATCCCAAAACCCTGACCTTGACCAGGTGGCAAAGGCACCTCTCTGTGAAGGCTGTGTGCATCCCTAGCCCCACATAGCAGTTTTATTTAGCCAGTCACTTTTCCAAATGGAAAATATTCTGGCATGTGGGAAGCTCGATTGCACCCATCCCTCCCCTCTGCCACTATCGATACATTTTTTTAGCTGAAGGTGCCTCTGAGTGGAAAAGGTCTCTCAAAAATATTCTGCACCCCTGTAATGCCACCCAGTCAGTGAACCTGCCATCATGCATGCCTACTGATGACTACTGACATGACTTCAGGGCGTCGTTAGCTCAGTGGTTAAGCTGAGCGTCTGGAGAGCCAGAGGTACGGGGTTTGATTTCCCGCTGCATCCAACCTTCCTGCCAGGGTGAGAGGCAGGCGACACCATATGGCCTGAGCTGCTCAGTTTGTCATAAAGTCACAACCACCACCACTGCATGCCTACTGAGTCTGTGTTCATGCCCTACATTGTTTCAGATGATTAGGAATCAAAAGTATTTTATAGTAAGCATAGATGGTGCCAGCTCATTGCTGATGGTGCATCCAATGCTGTCTTCAAGGCCTAGAAAATAGAGTTTTGGCTAATACATCGACATGTTGGAAAACAATCATAATTATATACTGCAACATTGCATTTTTTAAAAAAACATGAATACAGTCATCATAATTCAAATAAATGCAGGTATATTCTTCATTAGTTTCCTTGAATGAACACTGCATCCAGACTAGAGGTATGGAGGACATATTACTGTGATGAACACAGTTTGGTGGTAACCTACTTAAATAATTATATTACAATATTACTAGTTTACAAATACATGCATCCCACTGTAAAACTAACAAGAAAAGAATGTCATTACAGATGGCTATGCCAATTGCAACTTCATTATGACACATGTCTACCACTACGCAGTACAGCAAATGCATGTATCGCAGTGTGTGAGAAAACATAGTTGAGACCAAGGTAGTATATGGAGGTAAAATCATAAGCATTTATGCATCCTTCTGTGCAGGTTGCCTTATGACAAGCACGATACATCACCCGCTCGCTCCGTCATTACACATGGATATGGGCCACTTTCTGAACACCGAATTGACATCCCTCCATGCAGGGTATTGGTTAGGTTTCTATTTTTAATTTATATAATTTTCAGAAAATAAATTCCTTCACACTTGTCTCATTTTATTTTTTGGAGTATTTTTTCTCCAAAGGTAGGCTAGGCTAGGTTATGCTAGGTTATGCTGGATTTTTTTTTAAACATGTCTTTTTATGCTATGATACCTAACTCAGCCTCTTTTTGGCATTATTTTGCTCACAACATGAAAAGTAAGCATTTGCACAGAAAACAAGTGGTCTGGTCCCATCATCTTAATCACCTTCAGAAACATGGCATTCTGGAGAAAAATGTATTAAAAAACCACCTTTCAAGACAAATTTCCCAGTGATGCCCTAAACAGAACATCATTAAGCTAACATCAGCTAATCCTTTCACGATTTTAAACATCCCAAACAAGAATGACTCCGTAGTCTTTAATCACTTATACCTGATTAATTGCAGATATAATGCGATAAGCCACTCCATATTCATAATCGTAAACAATCATTAATTTCCAAAAGCGTATCAACACCTTGGTCCGGTTCAAAAGTCCCGACTCGATGATCGCTTACGATCTTACCTTCTTCACTCACATTTTTTACTTTGCTTCCAGGTAATATTGAACCTCCCTTACAGGCATGAAAACGCCAGCCACCCCATCCCCTAAAACCGCAACAGTTCAAACACGTTCAACTAGTTGTTTCACCACCTTACACTGTATCTATTGGAAGGTCCTGCCATCTGTTGATACAGAGAAAAGCTTCCGTTACTGCCTTGAGCATATTTTCAATAAAGGGGGCAATTATTCCCCCTTGTTGAGAGCACCCCAACAATTTTAAAAATTTTATTTTTTATTTTAAGGCTTGGGGTTGTGGGGTCGGGCCTTGGATTTTTAAGACCCTTGGATGTGGGGTTTTGGGTTTTTTTTTTTTTTTACTTTGGGGGTTTGGGGGTTTTGGGGCCTTTAGGTTCTGGCCTTTGCGTTTTTAAATTTTTTTTTTTTTTTTGTTTGTGTTTTTTTGGTGGGTTTTTGGAATGGTCCCTACTGGCCCAATTAAAAAAAAAAAAAAAAAAAAAAAAAAAAACCACCCGTTGTCATCCCCATGCCTTCCTGCGTGTCGCCTCAAATGGTACAAATGACGTCATCTGGGGTACACCTTTTGGGCGGTTTTAATGGCTTGTGGTATATTAAAATGAAAATATTTTCAATTCAACTCACTTTCTAAATCTTATAATATCGCATTTGTGCTTTTATAATATTATTTAGCTGTTATTTTATCAGTTTCAGTTAGGCTGCGAATTAGACGACCACCATCACGAAATGCAGCGTTTTAGGGGCACGCTTTTTCTCAAATTCTTAGATGACGCAGTTGATTCATAAATGGCGCAGTTGTTTACATTGATCTCTCATAGCTTTTATGCCTTATGTTGATGTCACACGTCGTGTCCGTTGTCTCTGAGTTTCAGTTGTAGTTTTACTGTATTGCGTTGTGTTGTGATGTGTCTTGTGTGGAGTTGCACTGATAACTGTAATCTTTTGTTTTAGTTAATGAGTAGTTATTGTAGATATTGAAATGTGTTCCGTATTAGGTATCTAATATGTTGATGCCGCTTATCTGGTAAATTTGCAGTTTAAGGTAATTTCTGTTTTCATGGAATTTCTTTTTTAATGCAATACTTATGGTCCCATGATATGCTGAACATCATGGGACCACTTATTTCCTCTGCAAATACATGATTTTCAGCTTGGAGGCAGAATATTACCAAAAAATGGGCTTAGAGCTGGGTAATATATCATAACAAGTAATGTTCAAAATCAAGAAAAAATGGCGTAGTATAGCGTAACCTAACCTAGCCTAACCATCTATGCAAGAAAGCAAATTATTCTTGCAAAATGGAAAATTGCAAGCATTTTTTTCTCAACAAATGTTCAAATTAAGATAAAACCTAACCTTACAAAACCAACCTTGAACTGTTTTTGAAGAAAACCAAACAATTAAAAAGCCCCCCCCCAGAAAAAAGGACATTTTTCTAACTTACAACAAGATCCTAACCTAGCCTAACTTAACTAAACCTAACCCCTTGTATGCTTCATGGAGGTAAAATGTGTGTAAAACTTGTTTTGTTGCTCCCAATTAACTGCAATAATAACGCTTATCCTACATATCATGATTGAGATGGAGAAGGTGGCCTTAAATTCAGTGTCATTGTCCTATGGTTTATTTTTCATCCAGTGGTGGGTAGCATGTAAATATGTCCAAACCCATTGGGATGTTCGAAACAATTTCTCAGTATGATGGAAAAAGTGAGGGCAAGGATGTTATTAACAGATGAATGTTACACCTGCCAGAAAGGTAGTGATGGAACAGATGCCAAGAGGCTGGGTTGAAGAAACAGGCTGGCCCTATATATTTACAATCCAGAAATCCCCACAGAAATGTATCCGTGGGTTTTCCTACTAAGTGATTCAATGCCCAATTTGAAAATGTTAGTCATCTTCCCTTAGGTGCTCACTGGAAATATGAAAGGGGGCTCTGGTGTGAGGCACATACAAATTATCCTCCCCAAATTAGATGGACAAAATACTTTCCTCTCCACCTTCACTATCTCACACCCAGCCCTGCCAGGAATAGAGTATGGGCAAAAATTGGTTAACTTGTACTCCAGGTTCAATATGGTATTTTAACACGCGCACTGGAGGGGGGGGCGAAATCCGCCCACCCCTCCGGTTTTTCGTACATAACTCCAGATTTTACCGGTAGATATACGCCATTTTGTGTACCTGCTTAGAAATGACCGGCGCGTCGTTTAAAGCAAGAAAACGGAAATCTGCCGAAAATTTTTTCGAGTTAGAGCCGTTAAAGTCAAAACATTTCGTAGCGCCAGACCACAAAAATCGGCGCTGATGCGCTTCCCGTATATTGGCAAAATGGAAGTGTTCTTGGCAACACTAGCGACTTGTTTGATGTATATTGTTATGCTATATAGTTTCAAGGTTATGTTAGGTCACCGAGGTCAAGTCAGGTCAAGTTCATGACAGGTTAATGGAACCAAACTTGGTCAACTGGAATGTTGTCATAAATGCAAATGACTGTCATGCGATTGATGTCGCTTTGCATGTTACTCCCTACACATCTTGAAAACTACTGTTTGTCATTGTGTACCTAAGCGTTTCCATACTTTATTCATGTACTTGACTCCTTTCTTCGCGAAGCCCATTGCGCCGAGCTGCCCGACGGAGCAGTCGGGCGGCCGGCCCGGTTCCGGTAACTGGAACAGGTAACTGACCTGATAAAGTGCTGCTATATAGGTGACCTGAGGTCAAATGCCGGGTCTAGCATCTGTATTGCATCATTAGTAATGTCCAAAACATCATTGATGCCCATTTTGGAGCACTTAAACACAGTCACAGCGATCCATGACAATGACAAGCCAAGCCACGCAAAAATGAGAAAATGTTTACATATGTGACCTCATTTGACCTTGCAGATATTGACCTAAGGTCATGAAATTTGAACCCAATAGAGTTCACTACCGTACCCAGTGCGAATTTCGTTACCCCAGCTTTAATAGGAGCCGAGATCTTAGGGGGGCGGAATCCGCCGCCGCCCCCCCTCCAGTGCGCGTAATTTTCAGAGGGCCTCCAGGGCGCGTGTTAAGGACAATATGTCCTTAAAAGTATTGTGAAAACATTTTTAAGCTTTGGCTTGGACTTGGAAAGACTTGGTTGACAAAGTGAAAAGAGCTGATAGAGCTCATCCAACCAACTCATTCATTTGTTCCAACCACTTTACCTCTGATGATTATGATCCTGGCTATCTGATGCAGCTGAAGCTGATGCTGCAATGGCAACACCTGCCTCTCCCGAAGCCTGGTGCCATTCCATGAATTTACCTGCCTACCAGATCTGTATGGTATGAAGTGTTGAATCATGCATGTCTGTTGTGCTTGCTGTATTTTTGGAGCATCTTATAGTTAAATGAAGAACCAGTTCAACTAGTTTGATGCCACTTCAATTCACATTATGAATATAGCGCGACCACCATCAGCAAACTGGGAGTGGAGCGTGACGGCCTTGCCTTCGTTGCCGGCTTCGTCGCCTACAAAATGAGGCGTATCAATACAGCGCTTGGCTGTCCGACGTCTGAAGCACCGGAGGCGCTCCTGACAACTGTGTCCAGCTCTTGGCTCACCACCATCGGTTGCGGCCGGCTCTACATGCCACAGACCTGGTAGATGGTGGTGGTAGACCAGTTGGATTCTGATCCCTGCTCCATCATGGGCTCAACCTGCACCGGCGGGGCCAGCATCGTCAGGCGCCTGGTAGGCGTCATCAGCAGCCGGCAGCCGAGGCTAGATGTCCGTGTGGCACGGAGGCTGACTCGAGTTTGACTACATGTGCGCATCGGCTGGTTACTCTAGAATTATGCTCGCAGAGCGCAGAGAGGTGGGCATCTAGGCAGGTGCGCCAGCATGTCACCAGCCAGCGATAGGATGTCCACTCTCACACTGCCGGTCATCTGTCACCGCCTCTGCTGTGTATCGTGTCGTGTCGCCCGATCCTGCTGTTGTGTTAGCGTGTTTTGCTGTTGCGACTGTGACCATTCACGGCGCTCCCGGTGCCGGCCTGTCCTGGCGGCAATTGACACTGCTCTCGTATCGCCCGGACCCGCTGTCCTGTTGGCGTGTTTTGCTGCTGCCGTGTACCAGGGAACCCCGGTGGGTTGCCGCTGTAACCAGGGGCATACTAGCGGCGCTTCCTATGCCGGCCCGTCCTGGCGGCACTTGGCACTGCTCTCGTGTCGTCCGGTCCTGCCGTTTTGTTAGCAGTGTTTTGCTGTTGCGACTGTGACCATTTACGGGTTGGCGGCGACCCCTATGCCGGTCCGTCCTCACGGCACTTGGCACTGTTCTCAGCTCTGGTATTGCTCTCGGGCAGGTGTGGCGTATACCACTCCATTGTTGCTGATACTTACTATGTGGCCTATCAGCATTTATTGGGAAGAACGACATACAAAGTGCCCTTTGCTCCGCGAACTTTTACTGCGATCCTCCATTCGTGCTCTGAACCGGAACCAGCACAGAAGCCGATTAGGTCGACTACGTGGACGTGTATGAGTGCTTTGGGATGATTCCAGATCTAATCCTGAACGCATTGCTAGGGAATGCCACCAATACATGCCTGACCGCTATTGGTGCCCCATGTTTCCAGTCCGGCCGCCGAATGTATCTGGTAACTAGCGTGGAATTCCACATACTTTTGGGAGGAGTTAGTCCTCTTTAAGACTGGCGTGAGCCCACCTCCTCCCCCCCAATTATTTCGGATTTTAACATGTGGCACTAATGGGCCTCTCGACGGAACGGCTTCCTGTTACCTCCATGCATTGCGTCCTCCCAATCATTTTCTGGAAGTTCCACCCCTGCTGCTCAGCTGGCACGAAGGCTCACAGATTCCCGAATAAATAGGAATCTCTGGCTTTCACGCGCTCCCTATGGTCCTGTCGATCTGAAGAAAAAAACAATTGTCCCCTTCCTTGCCCCCTAAATCAGCGGCGTTGCCACCTGCCATGGACTGGGGTTAAAAAGTGATCCGGTCAGTTACTTTTGCCCCGGTCGATTACTTTTCCCATGCAACACCATAATCCCAATGCTAAATTTGCTGCAGATTGGCCCCCCCCCCCCACCTGGTCCCATCGTAGCAGCGCCTACGCTTCAGATATGTCTACTGCATCTCGCCGCGGTAAGATAATAATTATCTGCCATATTTGACATGTTTTACGTCCCGTTGAAGGCTCTTTCGGGTACAATATGCATATAAAAGGTACTGGAGGTCCTTTCCAGAACTTCGATGCTCTACATTTTGGACCTATACCTCTTAAACCGTTGTCTTTCCCATAGTGTACATGCGTTGCACATCTTCGGCAACGTGTTAGCGGCTGGGCCCATGTTAAGTGTGTACCCCAGATGACGTCATTTAAGGACCTGCGCAGAAAGCTGCGCAGTAGGGATGACGCCACCTGGTATATATCGCCTTGATTTCGTAGTGGTGTGCCATATTCCGAACATGAAAAAGTGGTTGTGCAGGATTACTTTACTGTAACTGTTGTGGTACAAGTTATTAGTAGCCACTAAGAGTACTGGTGTAATTGGGGAAACAAATCGGAGGTCACTTCCTTGCGGCTTTCTTAAGCTGACTGCTCTCGGAAGCCGGAAAATGGTGCCTTAGGACTTAGCTAGCTCCGTGCACAAAGAATCGGTAGAATTATGCGATCGGACCTTCGTATTTGGGTAGAGAAATGTCCATTGTGTACAAATACCACCATCTTTTTGTTATTTACACGCTGAACATGATGTGGGAGACCTCCAAAGGCAGGTGTTCGGGAAATGGAATGTGTTCGGCTTCCCCTAGGTACCTAATTACTGGAGAAGCAAAGGTGGATTTTGCTCCTAACAGGTGTTGTCCAGGTCCTTATTTTGAAAGTAAACTTGTGCTTTTTAGGTAGTATTTGAATTCTTAGCATGCCTTTCCAATGCAATGTTGATTAATGTGGTTAACATGTGACCACTCTCAGATTGTATGTGTTTGTGTTCAGCTTTCCTGTGTTCCAGCGTTCCTGTGTTCCTGTGTCTAACTTCACCATGCCCAAGAATCCGACCATCTCAGCAGACATCCAAAGGTCATTGAAAGTTTCCGCCAGGTGTAGAGTCCAAATTCACTTCCACAGATAAAATTACAATGAAGTGCTTTGCGAGGATCTGGACATTTATTCGTCTCGAGCTGGTTAACAACAAGGCGAACGTCGCCAAGCTCGCAGCAGCGAAAAGCCAGGCAGTTTTCCTAGTGACTGCGAAGTGTGAGCCGCACTGATGCAACACTTCACATTTAGATCAGTGTTTGAATCCTTCATTTTTTGGACCATGACCCTCCCACTTTTCAAAGTGGGGGGGCAACAATGGTAGCTGGCCCTCCCACTTTTGAGACATTTAAATTTAACAAAAGGCAGCATGCACACATTTGAATATGTGAAAAAAAAGTTCCTGCAATCCATAACTAAATAAAAGTTCCACATATCACATGGTAGCACTTCATTTTTTAAGTCATGCACACTTGGACATGACCTTACAACAACGCAACTAATTTAGGAGTTGATGTAATGCAAGAGATGTATGGATATTCACACCTTATATTATGTTATGAAAAGACTATAAAGCAGATGATGTGCCAGCTAGTACCAAAATACATTCATACTAGAGTTTCACTGTGGTTCTTTTACTGTTAACATATTTAACATCGATTTCATTAATATGGCCTACAATAGAAAAGTATAAAGGCTGAAGGCGGTAACGTAACACATTCAAAGTAAGACGTACAATTTGCAAGTGCAAGTTCCTTGCCTTGATATTACATAGCCATGTATTATATATGGCCTTACTCCTAGCTGCCATACACTTCAACATTTGCATGTATTTTGATCATTGAAGTATAAAATTACTGCCACGATACATACATTGCGTGACTGTAGTATGGAATAGAACGTAAAAATTTCAACATTTCAATGGATTTTCACAATTTGGCACAGCACACAAATATCCAACCTTTTCAGTGAGATGCCTGGGTATAATCGGTGCTGGTATCCAACATAGCGAAGTACTTATTTCCATCATTTATTATGGTAGCATAGATAAAATAATGAAGTCCACAACCTATTATATCAACTTCAAGTGCGAGAACGCTTGTCAGAATCTCAGAATCCCCGACAGGATTTGGCGCTCGTGGTGTGACCTGACAAGGTCACACGAGGAGTGATATGAAGAGTGATGATGTGACGAGTAACGAGCAATGCTTGTCATGTGACCTGAGAAGGCACATAACGAGCATTGCAACTGACCCGGGTGGATCTTCAGCTGGGTAACTGCGTAGTGGCATTGACAGCACGTTAAACATTTAATTCAAATTATGTCGTTGAACAGAAATGGTTCGGTAAGATGGTGGTGCCATGGTATATGTAACAATATCTGCTTAGCAAAGACACTGATACCAGAATCTATTCAATGAAGACATTTTGATTAAAAGTACAAAACACCGAATTACAACTGAGACTACTACCAAGGATTTTCATCGTCCAGTGATGTGTACGTCCAGGCTGAGATTTAAGAACCTTGAAGATAATGAGATGAATTGATGCCAATTGCAGGGTGTATATTTCTGAACACTACTTCTGGTGCAAGCAGTTAAATAGGCATAGGAAAGTCGATTTTGTGCGATGTTCTCCATAGACGTCATGGTTAAGCTATACAATCATTGGGGCATGCGCATTGGCGTATCGAAGGGAGTGGGCATTGGAGCGGTCCCCCTCCCCATGAGAGGTTGTGGGCCCCAAATAATCGCGCCTGGGTTCGGAAAATAGCACCAGGCTCCCTAAAAATCACGCTGGTTTCCCTAACAATCGCACCGGGGCCCATAAAATCACGCCGGAGCCGGAGCCGCCAAAAAGTCGCGCAAAGATCCCTCAAAATGAGGCTGGGGCCCCCCAAAATCCCAAAAGGCCCGTGGAAATCACATTGAATGTCTCAAAAATCGTTCCGGGACCCTAAAAATTACGCTAATAGCTCCAAAATGTGGGATCGGGTCCCTGAAAATACCGTTGGGCCTCCAAAAAGTCGCGCCGGACCCCGACATGTCGCTTCAGGGCCCCATGAAATCACGCTGAGGCCTTAAAAGGTCGGACCGTGCACCTGTAAATCACGCTGGGGAAAAAAAGTGTCTCCGGACCCCCCGCAAACGACGCTAATCCCGAAAAAGATTGGCCGGGCCCTCAAAATCACACTGGATCCCAAAAGGTCGGGCCGGGGCCCCGAATAATCGCCCTGGGGGCACACAAAGTTTGACCGGGGCCCCTGAAAACCACGCTGGGAACAGAAAATGTCGTGCCGTGGTCCTTAAAAATCACGATGGGGGCCGCAGAAAGACTGTCTGGGCCGCAGAAAATTAGACTGGGGGCTCAAAAGTTCGCGCCTGTGCCCAGAAAATCACGCTGGGGGCCGAACAAAGGCGTGCCGTGGTTCTTGAAAATCACAACGGGGACTCAAAACGTTGGGCCGAGGCCACTGAAAATCACGCTGAGCCTGAGGGTACCAAAACGTCGCACCCGGGCCCCTGAAAATCACGCTAGGGGCTTGACAGGTCGCACCGGGGCCCCAAAAGTCTCATCGGGAACACCCAATAAATGAAGCCGGGGCAACAAAGAAAAACAGTCTGGACATGGAAAATCACTTTGGGCTCCTAGCGGTCGATCCAAAAGAAACCAGAACGTGTTGGGCCCCCAAAGACGTGTCAAGGCCACTAGAACTCGCGATAGGCATCCCAACAAATGAAGACATGGTCCAAAAATCGCACTTAGACCCAAAACCGTCGCGCCGCTGCCCTTGGAAATCACATTAGGGGCCCAAAAATTCCCGCCGGATTCCCAAAAGTCGCAGCTGGCTTCCTAAAAATCAATTCCTACCCGGAATGTTACTTACGGCCACAACAATTGCGTCAGACCCCCAAAACGCGTCTTGCCCCGGAAAAGAAGCACCTTGGAGCACCGAAAAAATCATCGGGAGACCGAAGAATCGTTCCGGGCCCAAAAATATCGCGCATGAGGCTTACAAAAAATACAAGTCGACCGCAAAAAAAATGACAAAAGGACTCCATCGAGTCGACCCGAGCAACGGAAAATTCAGAACCTGCCCCGAAAGAAAGTTTTCAAAATGGCCTTTCTACTCTTAAGGGTGCCATCGGCTGAAGAAAAAAAAACTAATTGAGCCGCCGCAGTGGCATACCGATGGCAAATGCCCCGCCCCCCATATCCTGAAGATGTGGACTTCCAAGAACCCAAGAATCGCGTCGGGGTCCCCAAAAATGGTTCTGGGGCCCCATAGATTTGCGTCGGGGCCCCCAGAATTAGGGATTATAAATAAATGCAACGGGCACCAAAAAACTTGCACCGTAGCCGAAAATTTGCGCCGGGAACACCAAATTCGCACTAGGGCCCAGATAAGAACAACACGCTCCTCGAACTAGCGCCAAGCCCCCCCCCCAAAAAAAAAAATATAGCGCTTTGGACCCAAATTCCTGTCAGTAGTCCCATAAATCCTGGTCGGGGCATCAGAAATTCCCCTCGGGGCTCCCACAAATTGGCGTCGGTGGTCTAAGCACAGCGTGGCCTCAAACTCGCATCGAAACCCGACAAGGATCAAGCCGGAGCCCTTGAAAATAGAGATTCCGAAAAATAAATGTCCGAGCCAGGAAAATCGCTCATTAGCTCAAACATTCCACCGGATGCCTTAACAAATCGCATACGGCACCGAAAAACGTACCGGAGCTAAAAAAAATCGCCGCGGGACACAAAAAGAAATGTCGCCGGGGGCCCGAAAAATCAGGCTGTGGCTCGGACTTTACATAATTCAGAAGTGAACAAAAATTGCGTCGAGCCCAGAAAACTGGCGTCGGATCCCCCCCGGAACCACGCGCCTGGGCCCGAAAAGTCGCGACGGGACCCCGAGAAATTATACCGGAGCCCCCAATATCGTGCTGGGGTCCCACAAATATGAGCGAGGAACCCCAAATAAACACAGAGACATCCTAAGAGCACAACTGGGGGACGAAAATGCACCTGGTCCACCAAAGCGTACCGACTCTGGCAAAAAGCGGCAGGGCCTTAACAAACCATACACATTTGTAAAAACAAAACACACGAACACCATACAATTCTGTGAGCCTGCCAATCTTGGTCTGCCACACACCGGATCAAATAATTTTCAACCAGCGATCACCCGTCCTTTCTGTTTCTCATCCTTTCCAACATCAATCATGAGACTTCTTTTGCCATGGGCCAGCCAGTAAGCTACGTTCTTGCTTATTCTTTCTCCTCACCAACATCGGTGGCATTTACAACGGGGGACATCTTAGAGACGTATAGTACTATATCATGGAAACTAGAGCACACCACAATACTCATTATTGAGGCTGTAATAAGCTTGCACCTCCCCCCTACACACATTGCGGAAGTTTAAGACTTTATGAGGTGCCGTGTGTTTTCACCTGTCATCTATTTTGCACTGATTTGTTGGTCCCCAGAATAAGCGCCTTCATTCCGTTCCAGCCTGGTGCCACGTGATGCAGTTGTAGCATTTCGTTCCAAGTGGCGGATATTCTAAAGTGCACGATGTGTACTACATAAATGTTTCAGGTGACTTACTGATCACCTATGTGTTGGAGTTAGGCCCTAAGGACAAACACCATACAATGTATTTGTATGTATTACGTTTTTCTTTGCCCCAGTCTGTCAGCCTGCCAATCTTGGTCTGTCACACGCTGGATCAAAGAATTTTCAACCAGCGATCTTTCCTGTTTTTCATCCTTTCCAGCATCAATAATGAAACTTCTTTTGCCATGGGCCAGCAAGTAAGCTACGTTCTTGCTTATTCTTTCTCCTTGCCAACATCGGTGACATTTACAATGGGGGACATCTTAGAGACGTATAGTACTATATCATGGAAACTAGAGCACACCACATACTCATTATTGAGGCTGTAATAAACTTGCACCCTCCCCCCCACGCACACATAGCGGAAGTTTAAGAAATTTTGTTTGAACGGCAATAGGTACTAATGGTTTCACTTGCACAAAGAAGATGAACCTATTATTACAACAGAAATCATTAGTCGTGAATATAATTCGAAGTTCAGAGTGAAGTGTGGATTTGAAAGTACTTATGCGGCGATGATAGTTCTTTTTCAGTACATGTTGCTGTTAGCCATAGGCGCGTCCAGGGGGCCTGCCCCATCCCCTTGGCGGTGAATGCTGAGTGTTCACTATTAAAATTATCGGGTTCTCTATCCAAAAGTGCTCAGCCATGGTACTTTGCGAAAACCCTGGGTGCGCCCCTGCTGTTCACCCTGCCCCTCCCCCAACTTTGTTAGACGTTCCTACGCCTATGCGCACCAAGAAGCACGATGTCGATAATTATTTGGGAAGGATGTCGACTCAGTGTTCAGTAAACGGTATATTCCTTCCTATTTCACGAATAATTTATCACTGTTGCACCGAGTGTATGTCAAGCTCAAGAACTGATATGTACCTATATTTGTGAAGTAGGTAGAGGAGCGTAGCCTGTAGGCTCACGCGTACTCATCGTCCCACTACGGTGCTCGTGAGTAGTCTGTGTATGTATGTATGTCGAGTTGTTCTTAGCCGCAGATGTCACGTAGGATGTTCCATCTATTCTTGCCAGTCCGTCAGATTTTATGAGGTGCCAGATGTGTACGTACTGTAGTCTGTAACGTAAGGTAACATAATGTATTGATGCAATGTAATCTCATTAAGTAATGTGCCTTATCTGCACCGGGTACCCATAACCTCCTATGTCATGTGTTTGGTGGAGCCGCGGTAGCTCAGTCGGTAGTGTGTTGTACTCTTGATCGCAAGATTGTGTGTTCGAATCCCGCAACCGGCGGAATTGCCGAGTCCACCCGCGACCAATCGGCGTGAGAGGTTGGCGATGCTATATGACCTAGCAGTTAATTGCGTCGTAAAATAAATCGAAGTTCTTCTGATGCATGCGTTTGCTCCCCCAATATATATCTTGCGTTGTACTTCCTCGATATATCGTTGTTTTAATACGCACTCAGTTTGGCGCCGAAGTATATATTCATGGCGCAAAATAACCAACGCAGTCCATGCGCCCAAAACACAAATTCACCACCACCACAGAGTACACAGCCGATAAACAATCGGCAATCGGAGAGAGGGCCTTCCTCAATCTTGACAGTCTCGTCTTCCTCAACTTTGTGTTCCTCGTATTAAAGTAGGATTAATAAACAACTTGTGTTCCCGTATTCATGTCGTGCTGTACTGCGAATGCGTGATGTTTCAGGTTACCCGACGCCAATAATGCAATCACATTTAAAATGAAAATATTTGGTTTAGTTAAAAATAGTTGAACACATTTAGTTAACACATGTATGGTATTGCGTGGTAATGATTATCATGCATTACCACGTAGTTTTCCATTCCGCCCGCAAATTAAGCTGTCATTAATGCTGCGTCCGAACTGGTCTAGCATCGAAATTACTGTTGCCACTGAATTATTGCATGCATGACAGAAGTTTGATTCACATGGCGTCAGTGACGTAGCCAATTCCCCAACCTTGGAAACTTCGCGTTAAGCCTCTGGCAATGCATGATAATCGAACTGAAATCCTCGTACGCGCATCTAAAATCCGTCTTAGCGCTTACGGGTTCCACCTAGTTGTTGCGGAATCTAAATCGAGCCTTCACGGTACGAAAGGCGTTATTTTTTTATTTTGCGCCGTCACTCCAGAAAGTTCAGGATTGTCACCGAAATATTTTAGCCAACATCTGCCCCTGTCAAAGCAATGCTTGTCGGTGTCGTGGCGACGTGTGTTCGCCGTGTATCGTGAGAGGCGTGGAGCCGAGCTTACAACTGGCATCGCTCCGACCCCAGCGCGGGTCAAGTCATTTGACTGTTCGGCAACATGCACAATTGTTGGTTTTGCCACCTTGATAATCGCGTACTGTGATCATATGCACACCTCGAGGAGCAGGGACCGCGTCACTAATGTTGGTCGGCGGGTGCAGGTGGGAGGGGAAGGGCAAATGTTAATTTGTAACTCAATATTTGCCACGCACCGCCGTAGGGCCCGAATGATTAAATTCAGGGGGACCTGTCCCCTGTCCCACCCCCGATGGCCCGCCGCCCGTGCTAGAAAAGGACTGGTGGCCTGGACACTGCCATAAGCAGTGAACGTGTTACGTACTTCCTATGCCTGGTTGAATAGAAAAAAGGACCAAACATAGCACAATTTGAGGTCGCCGAACCCCAGCCTTGCAGAATATCTGCGTACTTCCCGTCTCTTTATGCTAAAGACCTTCTCTTAATCCACTGTCGCTAATTAGGACTTTCCGCGACACGTACGAAAGGCTGCTGGTCTCCAGCCTCCAACCGCGTACCTCCTGGTCATTAAACTGACGCGCTGCCAACTGCGCTATCCATCCAACCGCGTACCTCCTGGTCATTAAACTGACGCGCTGCCAACTGCGCTATCCACACCGGAGGTCCCAGCCCGCTAAGTTAAATGGTGTCGATGGACATGGCATGGGTCTAAATAATACCACTTTACACAATAACTAACACGTTCATGTAAAAGCCTACCACGATTATCGAAATACCGGAAACAAGCTTTCAGATGACGTATAATTTATACATATCACCTATACTTGCTAGTCAGGAGTATATTCGTAAAAGTACTATTTCTTGTGATAACCTCCTGAACCCATATCGACGCCTGGGTGACGTCACCGGCTGCCAATAACATTGACAGGGGCCGACTTTTGAGGAAGCCAATCGCCAAAAGCAGGCAGTTCTGAGATTTAAAAAAGTTTCTCATTTGAAAGGCATTGACACTGTGCTATGCTTATATATCACCTGCTATGCTTATGATTTTACCTGCTTATCCATTTATATGTTTATTCTCAAACATAATCTTGAACGGTCGCACAGTGCCTATGAGTGAAGTGTTTATAGGCGGGCAATGTAACGAGACAGTAACATAATTATAATTATAATCAGTGGTGGGTCCGGGATATCGCCAACGAATGTGGAGGTATAGGTTTGAGGCGTCTACATGGCGGAACCGAGCGCGTAGCCGGCCGAAGTCATGAACGGACACGAGCGCCTTCTTCCCCGGCTTTATCCAGCGTATGCACACCCATAGGCGTAATACTGAATGCAATTTGGTGACACTGCTTCTCTAACGGAGGGAACCGCCCAGGACTCCTTAGGAGAGTGGGCAGTTTCCCTAGTGCTCGGGGTTTGCTGAAGGCCTGCGGGCGTCGCCTTCCCAGCGTGGGAATGTGCACCACTAACTGCATGCGGGTGGCCGTACGACATTAGAGCGTTGTAATAATTTGTATAAGGGCGTCATGACAGGGGCCGCAAACAAAAAATGTCCAGTTAAGTAAATGTACAGGAGGTTGCTGATAATTTGCATGGCATCGTCGTAGCGATAAGGGTACCAGCCGGCAAGTGCGTAGGAGCCTGTAAAAAAATTGAACCCGACCGACCGTACCGCAGGCGTGCCGTGCACGACGGCCAGTTTGTGAAAAGGGGTTAACCCCTTTGTGGGACTCCAGGTGATTATTCATGCATTTTATGATGCCACCATTGCGGGGTTAAACGTAAAACCCAGCCAAGTAGTGAATCAGGCCACTGAACGCGAGGAGGACGTACAGCCTTGGCCTACTTCCTCCAAGTTCATACGCCCAAAAGACGGCACGTTGCCGCGCGCCGTGTTTTTTTTTTGCCACTGTCCGCGGAAAATCTTACGGGGTGGAAAAAGACTCCCCCGATACGGTGCGGGTTAAGCGCGTGTCTGCTGGTCTTAAGTGCCATTTCTTCTGAGAAGAAATGGCTGAGAAATCCCTGGAGCGTAGGGTGGGCTGGCACTCTCGAGTGTGGGTGGCGCCTCTTCCTAGAGGGGCGCCATCTTTCCATGAGGAGGGATACATGCCCCCAGTGATCCCATGCCCCTGCATCCGCATCCGATTTGTGGGTATTTCGCAATATCACTTCGCGTGCTGGTAGCAACAAACCGAGGTATCACATGCTATGCTTTATTTCTACCGTAGATTATTCTAAAATTTGATTTTCCAGGGTTGATGCCAGGGTTGGTTCCCTGGCATCCGACCAATCAAATTTTAGAATAATCTACGGTAGAAATAAAGCATAGCATGTGATATCCCGGTTTGTTACTACCAGCACGCGTAAGATGGTCGGTACGATGGTCGAGACGGGATACCTTATTGAAGAATGTGATTGTCCTTTCACCCTCTCCAGTTGTTTGGCCCGAGACAAGATATACCAGTTATCCAGCGATGATGCATGTATAGACATTTTGTTGAAGATGATTTTGTGGAGGAAACATTGAGAAAAACGTTCAGCCGATGTGTTGGAATTCCAATGAAATTTGGCCATATTTTATTACTTATGTCCCTTACGCCTTCATTGCGCTTTATTGCCCAAAAGCACGCCCTTTTTCACATGACATGATAATTGATAATAATATAAAGATAATGATATCTTTCGCTGCTTTTGCTTCACGTCATTGCCACAGGGCGGTCCTTTCCTAGGGAGGCTCCTAGAAGATCGGTCGCGCGCCCCCACGCTTAAGAGCGACGCCGGCCCCAGATGGCCATGAAGCCCACGACGCCGGCCAGCCCCAGATGGCCATGAAGCCCACGACGCCGGTCAGCCCCAGATGGCCATGAAGCCCACGACGCCGGCCAGCCCCAGATGGCCATGAAGCCCACGACGCCGGTCAGCCCCAGATGGCCATGAAGCCCACGACGCCGGCCAGCCCCAGATGGCCATGAAGCCCACGACGCCGCCCCCAGATGACCATGAAGCCTACGACGCCGGCCAGCCCCAGATGGCCATGAAGCCCACGACGCCGGCCAGTGACAGGTGGGCATGAAGCCCACGACGCCGGCAAGCCTCAGATGGCCATGAAGCCCACGACGCCGGCCAGCCCCATATGGCCATGAAGCCCACGACGCCGGCCAGCCCCAGATGCCCATAAAGCCCACGAAGACAATAAAGGTAGAAGCAAGAATACAACCAAGCCAGAAGGCAAGAAGAAATAAGAGAACCAAGAAGACAGCAAGCAACGAGAGCTCCAGGCACCCTCGACGAGTACACCTGCGTCTCGAGAAGGAAATCCACCCACACCAAATCCCCGTATTCTCTGTCTCCCATCTCGCAGCTAAACTTTACCTCCGAAGGAAGCCTACCGGTGACGAGCCCACTATTCTGGGCCATTGCGACCGGAGCAGAGCTCAAGGGGAGAAAGCTCGGTCCAGAATGCAACGAATCCGGGTCTTTTTCAGTAAGGAGGGACACCTCACTGGTGGGGCGGGACACAACCTAACACTATGACACCCACACCGGCGACTAACGACCACTCTGCACAAGGCGCCTACCTAGTAGGCACCTGCACCGAACCACAACACCGTCATACGAGAGCCTTCCTTCACTCTCTCACAAACAATGTGTCACATCCTGACCATACCACACTTCACCATCACTCGGCACACCACTCACATCATCGCACACACACAGAACAGCGCTGGCACACGAACGATACTAGCCACAAATACATGTAACAACCGGCGCGGTTTGTTCACGCTGCACAGTACACTCAACACCAGCCCGAGCTACATTCTCGTCCCAGACCTGGACACGATTACAATCGCTAATACAGCAACACTGATCGGTGCCACAGCCCTCCTCGACGCTACAACCACAGTAGACCACATCAGACTGGAGGCAAGACCTACACATAACATTCCAGTATTGACATTCGACACACAACAGCTCCATTTGTTTATTGGGTGTTTCACGACGAACTTCATGCACGATCACGGCTAATGGCGCCGCCCACACTGTTTCGCCGGTGGGCCGCTGGATTGGGAAATGACCTGAGTGGTGCGTTTGTGGAACCCGAGACCTTTGGGACCCAGAGCTCAACACCTTAACCAATTAGCGATCCCCACCCCCACACAACAGCTCCCACCACACGTACACATACATGAGAACCAGTACGACGTACGTCGTTACGTGCCTCTCCCACTACAGCCACCGTTGCGTGTGCTACAGCCACGGTGCACGTGCGTGCGCGTCATCGGAGCCACGCTGTGGTCGGTATGCAGCACACCACTCAACGTCCGACTGCACATTGACCGAAAGGAGATGTACAGACTGTGATGGGCACCATGCCGCCACCGACCCCCACTTCCCCAAGTGAACGTTCGAGAGAGAGAGAGAGAGATGTGTACTGGTATGCGGCAGCACAGAGTGTACCACACACTACAGCACGCAACCTCCTGCGCAACAACCCTCCCACCTCCAAAATCTCAACCTCCCCAACCGCACCCGCCAACTGGCGCAGCTATGCAGCTGCACTGTCCTCACCTCCGAGACCCACACCCAGACCAGCACCAGCACCCACCCATCCTACCAACCCACCAGGAGCCGGCTCCCGTCCAAGAGCCGGCTCTCGTCTCAGAATTGACTCGGCGTTGTTTTGGAGTTCTGGGTGGTCTGTCGCATCTGAGAGGGCACCTTCCACCTGCCGTCATCTCCGCGCTGGTCAATGCTCTGGCCTTCTCGCAGATCCGCTACTGTATTTCTGTGTATGGTAACGGAGCCAAAAAGAACCTATCTCGCATTCAAAAAATTATCAACTACTCGGCAAAGGTAATTTTCGGCCGCAAAAAATTTGACCATGTTTCGGATCTGCTGAGGAGGCTGGGCTGGCTCAGCGCGGAGAACCTGGCCAGATATCACACCCTTTGCCTCACACACAAGGTGCGTCGTCATGGTGAGCCAGAGTTACTGGCTCACGATCTCACCACCATGGCGGAGATTCGTGACCGGACCACCCGTCAAGACCATAACTTGCATGTCCCCCGGTCCCGCACCGAGATGGGGAAGAGACGTTTTAGCTCCAGAGCGCCACTTATGTATACCTCAATGCCACCTGAGCTGACGCGACTTCCCGTGTCGATCTTTGGTCGCCACCTACGGCGGTACCTGTTTGACGTGCCGCCGTGCCGGACTGATTTACTGCTCGACTTGCTGACATTTATGACCACTGGTTTGACTGTTCTGTGAGTTTGACCTTTTGTGTTGCGTTGTTTTATCCATTTGACGCGATGTCATAATAGCCACGAGTCAATTGTGCATGACCTCAATAAAAAGTCTGTCTGTCTGGCTGTCTCCCGGTATCCAGCACACCTCCCACCTCAACGCCCCACCCATCCTTGATATCATCCTCACCGCACCCAACTCCTCCCCCACCCAACTCCTCCCCACGCCACCCCACCGCCATGCAGCGGCTCATGTAAAGGCGCCAATTTCAAAGGATGCATGTAGATGCAATTGGAATGTACGGATTGTATGTACGTACCATCGAGTGTGATGTGCATGGGTTCAAGGGAATTCGAAGGAGGAGGTGTGCAAGTTTTGTCGGGTGGTCTTGTGAACATAAAATCTTAATCGCAATTGCGATGTGGCGTGCTTTCAAACTGACGAAGTTTTGAAATAAAGAGTAACGTCTTTGCAAGCTGATGTTAAGGTATATATATGTATATATAGACATGTGTGTGTGTGTGTGTGTGTTTGTTTGTGGGTATGTATGTACGATGTTTCGTTGAAGTCTCGTATGTTTCGTATGTTTGTTGTCTCGTATGTTTCGTTGAAGATAACAGCATACTCCGCCTTGACGTCCTATTCGCGATACTTTCTAGCTTCCGGATAGCGCCATAAGATTAACAATTGTGAAGTGTTGTGCCTATGTTTACGTACGGTAACGTTTTGTTGGGTCCACCAGCATCATCAGGCATGCAAAAGTGCATGTACAGACAGAAAATACAGTGCATTCGTGGCGTGCGGCTCATGTAAGAAAAGTCATGTTCAATATTATATAATCATCAGCTCAATATTTGGAGAGTAAGCACGTGTTCGTTATTTGTATATCTTCACGCTGTTAACCTACGCTCATATGCTAATTTGTCCATAACTGATAACATTGCCACTCATACAGGTGTTCATATGCTGATTGAATACCTGTAGGTAGACATATACACATAGCGTTACAGATATACGCGTTGGTCTCTATGCCATCATCGCCATGCTGTCATTCATAAAGGGACAACGCACTTGTCATGTCCATTTGCCGGTATATGAGTGGGTTTTTGTCTCGTAGGTGAACTGCTTCTGGTATCTTCAGTTTGTTCTTGTCGGACCATGTTTCTAGTATGTTGGTGTTTCTCAACGTCAAGGCTGGTGTTAGTGGAGTGTTGTGTTGGGTTTTCATGCATTTTGCTGGCGCTCCGCCTTGTAATTTCATAGTGATCCAACATGAATGTGTTGTTGTATGTCAATTGTATGATGAGTTGGGGCGGCGCGCACAGTCGCCCATAAATTAGGTGAACTCGTATGTCACCCTGTTGGCTTCCAGTGGAGCAGTGTCGCGCGGCATACTGTTCTCCAGTCAGTATGTCACAGTCGCCGATAAATTAGGTGAACTCTTATGGCACCCTGTTGGCTTCCAGTGGAGCAGTGTCGCGCGGCATACTGTTCTCCATAATCAGACCAGACTGTGTGACTGCTATAATAAATGATCAGCTTCAGCTTGTCGTGTGGTCGAGAAGGAACACAGTTTCCAAAATTATACCTGGCATGGCTTATTCGCCTTTTTGTACCTGGTAGACATGCTTCTTTGGTAGAGAAGTCGAATTTGTTCACGATTTTGCTGATTTTTGTCATGTGGAGGGTTGCAACGTTTGTGGAGCTCAGTCAGAATATGTTTGTCGATGGCATCCATTATCCATTGTGTTGGCAAGTATTTGTTTTATTCGCTCTAATTCTTGGTGAATGAGAGGCCACATATAATGATGTTTCAAAGATGTATGACATGATTACACTTTATTTGTAACGAGCTGAACATTCGTTGCCCCCGTTCAGACACTGTCAAATATTGGACGGTATCTGTGGCGCGAGTGTCGCTGATGATGTTGATAGACCGAACGAAATATATATATAGATATATATGGGTGTGTGGGGGGGGGGGGTCTGTATACATAGGAATACAGAGACATTTGTATGTATATGTGTGTTACATATGCATAGTTCATAGTTCGCCTATCATGGCATATTTTTTGCACATCAGTTCATAGTTCTGGTACATCATGGCATGTATGGGTTGGTGTGCATATGCTTGTTAATATTGCGAACTACTGATTATTTCGTGTTTAAATGTACCTAAAAATAATGACACGTGACGATGCTGTGGATCTGTAATGATAGTGTCATCACCACATCGTCTGGACGGAAGATGGCTGATAGTGTCATCACCACATCGTCTGGACGGAAGATGGCTGATAGTGTCATCACCACATCGTCTGGACTGAAGATGGCTGATAGTGTCATCACCACATCGTCTGCACTGAAGATGGCTGATAGTGTCATCACCACATCGTCTGCACTGAAGATGGCTGATAGTGTCATCACCACATCGTCTGCACTGAAGATGGCTGATAGTGTCATCACCACATCGTCTGCACTGAAGATGGCTGATAGTGTCATCACCACATCGTCTGGACGGAAGATGGCTGATAGTGTCATCACCACATCGTCTGGACGGAAGATGGCTGATAGTGTCATCACCACATCGTCTGGACGGAAGATGGCTGATAGTGTCATCACCACATCGTCTGGACGGAAGATGGCTGATAGTGTCATCACCACATCGTCTGGACGGAAGATGGCTGATAGTGTCATCACCACATCGTCTGGACGGAAGATGGCTGATAGCCGAGATATATTTATATAGTTTTGTGGCATCGGTTTGTCAATTGTGAGAATGAGCTCGGTCGGCGATTAGGCGTGATAGCCGCGACGATGTTGAGCGGCGCATCCGTGAGGACGGGCGGAGGTCAATGTGGAGCCATATCAAGTCATTCGTCTGCGCCAAGCTGGCCATTCGTAAGCTGCCCGACGTGACAGCTGATGACCTTAACCGATTTGCTGTCCGCGCGGGCTCGCGCGTGGTTGACGAAGTTAGCCACGCGCGATGGGAGCGACGGCTAACGGCAGCGACGACTAGTATTTCCTGCCGTTAGCAAAATTAAGTCTCCACAGCATCGACACATCCCGGTTTTCGGCTTATCCTCAGAACCACACCCAGCGTGTCACCTCCCACTGACAGTCTGGATGTCGTCCAAAAATCTTCCCCGTTGCCCAATAGCATCGGCGTTTTTCAAGGATCACCTCTCGGACCTCTCCTCTACTGCGTCTTCGCCAACGACCTCAGCCTGTTGATCGAAGACGCAGTGGTTATCCAATACGCCAACGACACCTAGATGTTGGTCAGTGGTAAGAAATCTGAAATTCAAAACGTCGTCGCTCACATGGAAACAGCTTTGGCCGCCCTCGACATCTGGTTTCGAGCAAATTGACTGAAGATGTATCGCTGCTAAGACTCAGCTGATGCTATTGGGCAGCCCACAAATAGGTGTGCCTCACCGGATAGCATGGTTAAATTTCGCGATCACGGTTTACTCACCATTTCGAAATGCAAACATCTCGGACTTATTTTCAATAGCTCGGTCAGCTGGGAATCGCACGTCACTGAAGTGACTCGGCGTTGTTTTGGAGTACTGGGTGGTCTATCGTAACTGAGGGGACATCTTCCGCCTGCTGTCATCTCCGCACTGGTCTTCTCGCAGATCCGCTACTCTATTTCAGTGTAAGGTATCGGAACCAAAAAGAACCTACCTCGCATTAAAAAAAAAATTGTGAACTACTCGGCAAAAGTAATTTTCGGCGGCAAAAAGCTTGACGGTGTTTCTGATCTGCTGAGGAGACTGCTGGCTCAGTGCGAAGAACCTAACATGGTGCCACACCCTGTGCCTCACGCACAAGGTGCGCCATCATGGTGAGCCGTAGTCACTGGTTCATGATCTCACCACCGGAGATCATGAGATTCGTAGAGATTCGTGACCGAACCACCCGTCAGGATCATCACTTGTATGGCCCCCGGTCCCGCACATTTAGCTCTAGAGCACCACTTCTGTATAACTCGTTGCCGCCCGAGCTGATGCGGCTCCCGTGCCGATCTTCGGTCGCCACCTTTGACGGCACCTGTCTAACGTGCCGCCCATACCGGACTGATCTGCTGCTCGCCCTGTTGTATGCTATTATGACATGCATGACCACCGGTTTAGCTGTTCTGTGATGCTTACCTTTTCTGCCCTGCTGTTTTATCATATTAACGCGAGGTTGTAATAGCCACAAGTCCATTGTGGATTACCTTAATACAAGTCTGCACAGCTGTGTTCTTTGATCCCGTTGTTTGTTTTTAGACGGTGTGAGTTCAGGGCCTTGTTTGCCCAAATGGGATGAGCTGAGTTGAAGGGAAGTATTAGGGCAAAAATCGCTTTTCCGACCACTTAGTCATCAATAACAAATCATCCCTAATTTGTTTGATAATATTACAATCTTTGTTTGTGCTGTTAGGTTGTGCAGATGTGTCTTTTTCCTACTTTTTAGTGTGATTAGAGGCTTCTTCCCAAACAATGAACAAAAGGTTATGCCAATTAATTTACACAGCAATGCTTATTTCAGCTGTCAATTCAGTTGGTGGACAAGACACGATATTAACAGCCTTGATTGCTGATCCAAACATTAAAAAGTGAAAGCAAGCAAGCAGGATAGGATGGACGTGTTACATTTGTGTGAATGCCGACGATAAAATATATACCAGTATATGTGGTGTCGCTTTCTAGATCTGAAAGGTCTGGAGCCAATTCAATACGATCTCCAACAATGTCGGATTGTTAACACGTATGATTATGGACGAGCCCCTCCAATGTTATTTCCTCAATTCCTCAGCTTAAACATTGCTGCTGTCGCAGAATATTATCAGCAGAGTTGCGCGCCTGAGCAGAACGTGTGACAAGTCAAATCGTCAATATACCGTTATACCGGGCCGGTCGAGATTTGACCGCCTGAAAGGAGTCTCCTCGCCGAATCAACTCGAGACCATGGAGCAGATAAACATAACCAGTCTTTATCAGCAAGGCTCATTCGGAGGTCATGCCCACTGGACGGGTGTCAGAAAACCGGTTGAGCCAATTAAATGAAAACGTGCATTTATAAACGTACCGGAACGTCTCATTGCACAAATAATATTTAACCACAAAAAAAATTGTTCGCTCTTCATTGCCACGTAGTTTCTCTATATTTATATTTCGCACATATCAGCTGTTTTCTCTGGGTATTGCGCCAGTGCACTGAACCATCATACCGATCAGAATAACAACAGTGCGCTGCAGTCAGCCCCGCCCAACTGTACGGAAGCAAACCGAAGGCCAGCCCCCTGCCAGCTATAAAAGACAGCGCATAGCTTGGATCACCACTCCCCAAAGCAACACAAGCAGCAGCATGCGGGTTACGGTGAGGCTTGGTTATCCGCTCTCCTTCGACTTGCGACATACTGTTTAAAACTTGTTTCGTTTTATTTAATGTACCCGCCGGGACAAACTGGCTGCCAATTACCCCACAAATTAAGCCTGAGAAGCTTGCTACTGAAATTATGTCAAAAATAATGGATGTCACTGCATTCCCGTGGGTTGTGCCTTTGCCACAGGTGCTGACGATGCTGTTGATGGCTGTCCGGGCCTTCCACCCCGGAACGGCTCTGGGCGCTGGCTTCCGATCCGGCTATTCGGCGCCCGCCCCCATCTTGGGCCGCCACGGCCTGAACAGTGGAATTATCACCCAGCATCATATCCAGGACGAGCTCGGGCAGTACAGCTTCGGCTACGCATCCAGTCATTCGGCTCGCAAAGAGATGAAGACTGCCGACGGTGTCGTGCGCGGATCCTACAGTTACATTGACTCCTACGGCATTCCCCAGAAGGTCAACTACGTAGCTGATGCTCTCGGTTTCCGCGTGGCTGCCACCAACCTACCGGTAGGTCCAGCCAGTGTCAAGAGCAGCCTCAGTTTCGGTATGAGAATGCCCGCCACGCCTATGACTATGGGAATGCGTGCTGCTCCCCTAGTCATGGCCGCTCCCCTCGCCTACGCCCCCGCCAAGACTTTCAGTTACGGCTTCTCTGCCGTGAATCCGCTGGTCGCCCCCAGGGCGATGCTGGCTGCTCGGCCCATACTGGCTACCCGAGCTATGGCTGCCCCTATGACCATGGCTGCACCCATGGCGATTGCTGGTCCCATGGCCAGTAAGCAAATGCACGTCCAGGATGCTTTTGGTCAGTACAAATATGGCTATGCCAACATTAACTCAGCCAAGAAGGAGATGAAGACTGCCGACGGTGTCGTGCGCGGATCCTACAGTTACATGGACTCATTCGGCATTCCCCAGAAGGTCAACTACGTGGCTGATGCTCTCGGTTTCCGCGTGGCTGCCACTAATCTGCCGGTGGGTCCAGCGGCTCTCGCTCCTCTGGCTGCTGGCGCTTGGTAGTATATTCTACAGTGACGTAACAGCTGGCACCGTTATGGCATGTTGAATGTGTATGGTTGGAGGAGATCACGGTGACAATAGGGTTTGATGTGGGTCAGTTTTGTTGCCATTTGTAGCTTTTGTAGCTCGATGTTCACACTTGTTAGCTCTACAGTTTGGTGTGCCCTGTTTTCACCGATTGTGTTCCTTCTGTGATGTTGACTGCACCTCTTCTTTGACTTTCTTCGCAATGTTTGAACATTGTGAAATGCGTCCACCATCAAGACTACTTTGAAGCTCCGCTATGTCTTCAGTGCCATCGCACTTTTAAATGAAAGTACCATGGAAACGAAAAATACAACGGCAAAGCAGTTACTGTTGGAATTATTTGATGGAGCTATCTCAAGAAAAGGAAGGATCTAACTAGTTGGTGAGAACTGAAATATTTCGGTCCTTGTCTAGGATAAAAAGGTTTGCTGACACATACAGGGCCGGAACGAACGCATTTTTTTCCGGAGGACCCATTTATCATTCATGGATCTTTGCCAGGGCTGGCGGAACGTAGGGAGTGCTGGGGCGCCGGGCATCCCTTTGCGAGGGCAACGGGCCGTCGCACTCCTTTGGTGAGCTCACAGAAACTGCTTACTCTCCATAGGTACTATGCTTCTTAAGATAAAAAGATATTCGAAGCTAAGCGCTGCATCCTGACAGTTAGGTTACTTAGGTATGGTTAGACCACATGTTCATATTTTGTTTGGTCATTTATTCAGGACGATTAATGATTAAAAGGAAATTATTGTCCGGGTGCACAGCACGCTTTGCTCTGCATCACTTCTAAAATTCACTAAAAGTGATCTTGTTTGCGGCATGTTAAGCTGAAGCTACGACCACTTTATCCGGGTAACTTGGGCCGAGTGGCGGATTCTTCTGAGCCTATGTTGACATGTTAACTGGAGACGAACATACCTCCAACCATCTAAAACTTCAAGAATGTTATGGCTAAATTCGTAAATCCGGACCAAAGTCTTCCATTGCAACATGTTATGTCATCGTCGTCTCCCTGGTCAAAATTTCTTAAAACATGCCCTGGAATCAAGAGTGGTCACTAAGAGGAGTCCCCCAGAATGGTGTTCCCCAGGAACGGTCGACAGTAGCCTCTGCCCTTCCTCTTTTTTCAGCCAATGTCACCTCGCTGAAGAATGTGGGCCTCTTGGTGAGATATAAGTTCTGCCCTTAACTTTTTTCTTCAATTGGTGGCGCCACCGGAAGAGCTGGTGTCCAGCACACTAGTCACTACGCATTTAAATTCCTTGGCCTATCCTTGCTTCTCCCAGATAATTCATCAGACGATTTTTCCTGACATGCTTTAGGGTGCCTTGCTTCCTGACATGCCTTGGTCCTGTGAGCCATAATTTGAACATAATTGCTTTGTTTTTGTTAGTGAATGTTAACTTATACGGCCGTTTTTTATACTGAACCAGAGAATTGCCTGGAAGCAATGATGTGACAAAGGTATGTCAAGCATAACAGACGGTAAGCCCATTTTGGGTTATACAGCTGCACCAATGGCCATGCTAGGCTAGTTATTGCACTGTGTTGCGAAGAGTGCGCCCACATTCGCATGAGGGGCGCTCGCCTGACCGAGGAAGACGCATACGTTCTAAAGAGTGGTGCCCAGAAGGATGCCTGTGACAGTACTGTCCAGAGAGACGTCAGAGTGACCCAGGAGGGTGCCAACATTCTCAGGGCATACTGCTGCCCCGAAAACTAATGTCCGTGAAGTTAGCAGCAGCAACAGGAGACGGTTCAACAACAGGAAGTTAGCAGCAGCAACAGGAGACGGTTCAACAACAGGAAGTTAGCAGCAGCAACAGGAGACGGTTCAACAACAGGAAGTTAGCAGCAGCAACAGGAGACGGTTCAACAACAGGAAGTTAGCAGCAGCAACAGGAGACGGTTCAATAACAGGAAGTTAGCAGCAGCAACAGGAGACGGCTCCAACAACAGGAAGTTAGGAGCAGCAACAGGAGACGGCTCCAACAGACAGCTCCAGCAACAAGCAACTATGCCAACTAAATTAATGTTATGGGGCTGATTTCTATAGCTATATATGATAGCGTATCGAAAAACAAGTAAAACAAAACACGAAAAGCATGACAACATAAACTTCCTCCATGACATGAATTTAGTTACAATCGGTGATTGTTGCTGTTGCATAGCACGTTTCCAGCAACAAACACGGATTGCAACTAAATGCATGCCATGGAATAAATTTATGTAGTTGTGCATTCATATGTGAATTTTTCCATACTTTATCATGTATAGCTAGATCAATCTGCTTTATATTTTTTTTATCGATATAAGCGGATTTCGATTCATGTTTTTTGTTTGCCCCTTTTCAAGTTTAGAAGGTGATAATTTTTATTTCTACTTCTGGTTCTAGGTTTTCATGGGCGTGATTCCTGTGGGCGATGATGGCATGGGAGTAGAAGCCAAGCAATTATTAGCATAGAAGAAATGGCTGAAGAGGCCATTCTTTCCAGATAATCCTACATGCCTGCCACATTGGTTCCTACACTCGTGGACGAGATGCATTTTTGCTCGATTTTTCCATTCATCGCCATATGTGCAATGTTAGATATGACTAGAAGTATGGGGTGCGTGACTCCCACGTCCTGGACGGAGGAGCCACCCATGCAGCTTTTTACCACCAGAGGCGCAACCGTGGGTTGATGCAGAAGGGACCTAAATTTCGCTGACCGATACCAATGACTCTCCTCTCTCCAAATAGAGTCATATTGCACATTGTCCATGAACACAAACGAAAACTGGGCTTGCCAGAACGTAGCCGAATTGTGAACCGAATGCGTCACCTTCCATCATAAATCCCACGGACAGCCAAAGATATATATATATATATATATATATATATATATATATATATATATATATATATATATATATATATATATATATATAAGCGGCACAATGATACAAAAACTATATTTTCACCAACAAACACATCACCAACGTTTCGGCCAAAGGTCTTCTTCAGTGTAACACAATTACAAAATTTAACAACTTTAAGCACGCAATCACGCACTCGAATTCCTGTGCTCAAAACGTGACACGCATCGCAGCCTCTCGCTGGGCTGACGAACGATATAGTGCGAAACACTGCGTCAATGGCGAAGGGCGACACAACGGGATGCACAAAACCATGGATGGCACTCGAGAATGCCAGATCCCATATCACTCACATCGCGCTGTGTGTGTATGTGTGTGTGTGTGTGTGTGTGTGTGTGTGTGTGTTTTTGTGTGTGTGGGTGTTGGTCAAGCTCTCTAGCCCGGGTCCGATGCCCGCTGCACCTCCACCACAAGGCACCTCCGCGATGGGATGGTGCCTGTGAAATAACCCAATTAAAGGACAAATTTAGGTGGAAGGCTGTAGAGGCCGCATTTATCAATACCGAGGATTGCATCAATAGTTCACCTGGATTTGTTAAGCTTGCCAGCGTGATAGCGTATCTGGTGCGGGACGATGTGGTGGAGGTGCAGCGGGCATCGGACCGGGGCTAGAGAGTTTGACCAACACCTACACACACAAACACACACACACACACACACACACACACACACACACACACACACACACACATACATACACACAGCGCGATGTGAGTGATATGGGATCTGGCATTCTCGAGTGCCATCCATGGTTTGTGTATTCTGTTGTGTCGCCCTTCGCCATTGACGCAGTGTTTCGCACTATATCGTTCGTCAGCCCAGTGAGAGGCTGCGATGCGTGTCACTTTTGGAGCACAGGAATTCGAGTGCGTGATTGCGTGCTTAAAATTGTTAAATTTTGTAATTGTGTTACCCTGAAGAAGACCTTTGGCCGAAACGTTGGTGATGTGTTTGTTGGTGAAAATATAGTTTTTGTATCATTGTGCCGCTTATATATATATATATATATATATATATATGTGTGTGTGTGTGTGTGTGTGTGTGTGTGTGTGTGTTTAACAGGCGCGGACCAGGGAACTGAAACACGGAAGAGAAAGAGAACGACCAAAGGTAGTCAACTCTTGGTCCATGTTCCCCACCGTTAACCACCATACCATGTGAGAAACAGACGACTCTGTTGTAGGTAGGAGGGTGCACAGTGCGCAGTAGCCAGTACCCTTCAATGTCCAGCGGCAGACTACCTGTGAACACTGCATGGAGTAGTGTTCTCAAATGCAGAAGCTCAGATGGAAACCGACAACAAACATAACTTTTTGCGTAACTTATGATGCTCTTAGGTCATCCACAAACGACAAACTCGAAAGAATGGTGGGGATCCATTAGATGTTCCAAAATATTTTCCTTTTGAATGAAGTTCAAGAACACATTACGTACGATTCATGGACATTGCAAAGACTTCACTATTTTTGGCATCTGAGACATTACCCAAAGCCAATTTCAGACCACTGGTGTGGCGAAACGCTAAAAATAATCCCAAATAAACGAGCGCATTCTCTTCCCCGAAACACAACTCAACCTACTTAGTGACCCAACTTGAACCAACGTGTCCTAAGATCATTGGTTCAAAAGCGGGAAAAGAAAATCGACGCCTCAGACATCTAACTCACGTCCAACCATGTCAAGTGTGTGACATTCTATAAATGATCATACCAATAGAAGCAAACTTACAGGAAAGACCATTTCTACTACATAACAAGTGCTTAGTATAACACCATTGATCAAAATTATGCTTTCTGATTTCATATATATGACCGAATCCAGAGACACAATACATGAGGGCAGTGGACAGGCCCATATGGTGGGGGGGAGGCACACTCCATTGGGTCCCATGTTAAATGTTAAGATTATTGGGGGCAAAGCCAACATTGAGGGGGCAATTGCCTCTCAAAAAGTATATAGAACAACACCCATGGCATAAGCACTTCAAGCTGAGCGTCTAAGCTAGGAGCGTCGATCTTTTCTACACAGCCTCCCTTGTACGAAGGACTTATGCTCGCGTATCTAATTTGTCATGGTCACATTCTCAGTGGAACATGGACGTGCTTGAATGCATCAGTTGATGCCTTGATGGAGTGGCCGCCTTACCAACTCAGGGATTCCCACACCTGTGAAGCCTGAGAGCCAGTCGTCATTGAGAGGCTGTCGTCATTGAGAGCCTGTCGTCATTGAGAGCCTGTCGTCCTGAGAGTCTGTCGTCATTGAGAGCCTGTCGTCACGGAGAGTCTGTCGTCACGGAGAGCCTGTCGTCACTGAGAGCCTGTCGTCACTGAGAGCCTGTCGTCATTGAGAGGCTGTCGTTATTGAGAGGCTGTCGTCATGGAGAGGCTGTCGTCATTGAGAGACTGTCGTCACTGAGAGTCTGCCGTCACTGAGAGCCTGTCGTCACTGAGAGCCTGTCGTCATTGAGAGGCTGTCGTCATTGAGAGGCTGTCGTCATTCAGAGCCTGTCGTCACTGAGAGCCTGTCATCACTGAGAGCCTGTCGTCATTGAGAGGCTGTCGTCATTGAGAGGCTGTCGTCATTGAGAGCCTGTCGTCACTGAGAGCTAGTCGGCATTAAGAGGCTGTCGTCATTGAGAGGCTGTCGTCATTGAAAGGCTGTCGTCATTCAGAGCCTGTCGTCACTGAGAGCCTGTCATCACTGAGAGCCTGTCGTCATTGAGAGGCTGTCGTCATTGAGAGGCTGTCGTCATTCAGAGCCTGTCGTCACTGAGAGCCTGTCATCACTGAGAGCCTGTCGTCATTGAGAGGCTGTCGTCATTGAGAGGCTGTCGTCATTGAGAGCCTGTCGTCACTGAGAGCCAGTCGTCATTGAGAGGCTGTCGTCACGGAGAGTCTGTCGTCATTGAGAGACTGTCGTCACTGAGAGTCTGTCGTCATTGAGAGCCTTTCGTCACTGAGAGCCTGTCGTCATTGAGAGTCACTGAGAGCCTGTCGTCACTGAGAGGCTGTCGTCATTGGGAGCCTGTCGTCACGGAGAGTCTGTCGTCATTGAGAGCCTGTCGTCATTGAGAGCCTGTCGTCACTGAGAGCCTGTCGTCATTGAGAGTCTTTTGTCACTGAGAGCCTGTCGTCACTGAGAGCCTGTCGTCACGGAGAGTCTGTCGTCACTGAGAGCCAGTCGTCATTGAGAGTCACTGAGAGCCTGTCGTCACTGGGAGGCTGTCGTCATTGGGAGCCTGTCGTCACGGAGAGTCTGTCGTCATTGAGAGCCTGTCGTCACGGAGAGCCTGTCGTCATTGAGAGGCTGTCGTCATTGAGAGGCTGTCGTCATTGAGAACCTGTCGTCACTGAGAGCCTGTCGTCACTGAGAGCCAGTCGTCACGGAGAGTCTGTCGTCATTGAGAGACTGTCGTCACTGAGAGTCTGTCGTCACTGAGAGCCTGTCGTCACTGAGAGCCAGTCGTCATTGAGAGCCTGTCGTCACTGAGAGCCTGTCGTCACTGAGAGCCTGTCGTCACTGAGAATCTGTCGTCACTGAGAGCCAGTCGTCATTGAGAGGCTGTCGTCATTGAGAGCCTGTCGTCATTGAGAGCCTGTCGTCACTGAGAGTCTGTCGTCACTGAGAGCCAGTCGTCATTGAGAGCCTGTCGTCATTGAGAGCCTGTCGTCATTGGGAGCCTGTCGTCCTGAGAGCCTGTCGTCACTGAGAGACTGTCGTCATTGAGAGCCAGTTGTCACTGAGATCCTGTCGTCACGGAGAGCCTGTCATCACTGAGAGCCTGTCGTCACGGAGAGCCTGTCGTCACGGAGAGTCTGTCGTCATTGAGCGCCTGTTGTCATTGCTGGCGGACTGCGGGACCAGCACTACATTGCTGATGTGGTTCGAGTCCGGCTATAACCAAATAAAGCGCGCAATTGGCACCGGTTTCCACGCGGTCACGCAATGCACCAGCTGGGCCGCGTCGGCAGCAGGATATCGTGGTGTCCTGTCGCGCCGCCCCGGTGAACAGTCAGCCACTGCCGTATTTGGCTGCCCGTCAAGGCCCTGATGGCGCGGCTGGGCAAACACGGCCGCAGCACAGCAGCCAGACACGGCCGCAACACAACAGCCAGACACGGCCGCAACACAACAGCCAGACACGGCCGCAGCACAACAGCCAGACACGGCCGCAACACAACAGCCAGACACGGCCGCAACACAACAGCCAGACACGGCCGCAACACAACAGCCAGACACGGCCGCAACACAACAGCCAGACACGGCCGCAACACAACAGCCAGACACGGCCGCAGCACAACATCCAGACACGGCCGCAACACAACAGCCAGACACGGCCACAACATAGCAGCCAGACACGGCCGCAACACAACAGCCAGACACGGCCACAACACAGCAGCCAGACACGGCCGCAACACAATAGTCAGACACGGCCGCAACACAACAGCCAGACACGGCCGCAACACAACAGCCAGACACGGCCGCAACACAACAGCCACAAACGTGTCAGTTAGGGACGGCGGCGCGAGTAGAGAATGTCGTCCATTTCGTGGCTGTTCCCGTTGTCGGTAGTTTTGTGGCCATCGGAGAACCGTGAGCAGAGACACGCAACATTTCGTAGTCGGAGAAAATACCTATTCTCCCAAAGACTGTGGGATAGATTCTTTTCGTGGGAGATGCAGAAAATAGCATGTTCTTGCTAAGGATAGGAGATGACTGGCAGTATCCTACATGCACGGTGAAGAGCATTAAAGTTCACCACTCCTGAATGAAGAATCATAAAAAGCTCCCTCGAAAATGACCCTCCGAGACGGTGCCTTTGAACGCGAGTTATTTCTTTCACACCTCACCATGTGCTAGAGGTAAAAATATTCAATCTCAGTACATCGACATCTGAACTGGCGACATATGGAGCCAATATCCGCACCCGAGGATCCCAGTGCAAAATATCGGCCTAGAAACAACAAATCTCGGGCAGCCCATAACTTCCAGCTCAGCTGCAGAGTAAATGTAAGCTTTCTGATATTGATGGCTTCGACTCTGACGTGTGACAACATTCTGCACGGCTGCAGTTTAGGGCTATTTTCTGGGTCAGGGATCTGGGGAATGGTGACAAGGCGTCGTCCCATACCATATTAAAGCATCATAGCAGCGTTTTATATTTTAAGATCACCGATAACAGAAGCATGCTTCTCGGTATACTTTGAACAATTTGCAAGCCGTATCAGATCACTGATCTAACGATGTCAAACAAAAACATTATCGTTCGGCATGTATATATTCCCTGTCATGTATTACACAAATACAGGGCACATGTGTGATATATTACAGTTAGACTTTGCACGGAATACTGCCGATGCTCGTGCTATAGACTCTTATCACGCTCATGTTGCTATTTCAGATCTGAAGCTATCCCTCGAAATACGACAGCGATAGATAATGGTTATACCCAACACAGCAGACATCACATGCACTTCGTGACTATTCACACCACAACAACTGTCACCTGCATGGGTGGATAATGCGGAATGGTAGGTATGGCCATGGCCACATCAATTTTCTGTGAGATTTTTTAAAAGCAATTCAAACAATTTTACCACTTGGTAAAGTTAAAATTGTGGCCTGGACAGGGATGAAGCCAATAATTTTCGAAGGATGGTTCCGGATTACTCCGACGATTTTTAAACTCCCCGGATGTCGAACACTTTATTCCGAAAGAGGTTAATTTATCCTTAAGATAAATAACGCTTTTATCTTCATTGGGGACCTCGATTGTAGGATCCCTCCTCCCCAAATTGTAATCAAATTGGCACTGTTATAGACCAGGAATGCAGACCGCATAAACATGCATCTAGCTACAGAATGTCACAGCTTCGTTGGAAAAACGTCGATCCAGTATTCTATAAGGCGTCAATAAACGCTTGTTAGGGCTCGTACACTCTCGTGAGGGCTCATAGGGTCATTGCAAGGGTCTGTACGCATTCGTAAGGACTCATGCCCGTTCGTACGCGCCCATAGACGTTCATAAGCGCCTGTAGACGTTCGCAAGGGCCTGTAGAAGTTCGTAAGAGTCTATGGACGTTCGTAAGATCCCGTAGACGGTTGTAGTGACCCGTAAACATTCACAGGGGCCCATTAGACGTTCGTAAGGGCTCGTACACGCCTGTGAGGACCCGTAAGCTTCGTAAAGGTCCGTATACGTTCGTAAGAGTCCGTGATGTTTATAAGGACCAGCAAACGTTCGTAAGAGTTCGTAGACGTCCTCAGAGTCCCAAAACAGCCATAAAATGTGTTGTTTAACTTTCCATCTCCGCCATGGCAATCCAGTATGACGTAGAGGAAGGAGTAAATACGGGCCCCTGGCGCGACCCTTCGGCCCACGCTAGAGGCCCAAAGAGGGGAAATCACCCCCGCCGCTCCCCCCCCCCCTGGCTATATCGCCGTGTAAGGACACCAAATTGTGATAACCTGGAGAACATTGATGACGTCATAGGTCAGGTCAAGCACAGTATGCTTGAGTTTCAGGTGGGCCGCAGTAGGAATATCCCCGAAGTTACGGAATACAATGACAATGTTTTACTGAATGATACTGAATGCCTCAGAATCTCGACTGGGAACATTCTGAACACGTCAAGCTGGGTCACGTGAGGAAATGTGAGGTGAAATGAGGCAATGTCTTGTGTGTGGAATATGATGCACCATTATGATCCGGAATAACGTTTACAGTACGATAATGCAATTAAAATAATTATATATATATATATATATTTTTTATATATATATATATATATATATATATATATATATATATATATATATATATATATATATATATATATATATATATATATATATATATATATATATATATATATATATATATATATATATATATATATATATATGTATATATATATATATATATATATATATATATATATATATATATATATATATATATATATATATATATATATATATATACATATCATTGTTGGCCGACAAATGAACTATTTCCATTCCTATGTGGGTGATAGATTCCATCGAATTAGTAGCTTCCCAGTAGGTGTGGAAGTGGTCTATGGACATGACCTATGGTATCCCAGATACCTTTAGCAGACCATGTACAACTACAGCGCAAATTTACTAAATTTCATCACCAGCCATTAACATTATGAGAATCCCGTGATCGTCCAGGCATATGTTTCTGTGACGTCATTTGACCTAATCAAGGCTTGCCGGGCATCCAAATGTTAAAACAAAATATCTGAGTAACCACGCTTAGAGTATACCATGTTTCACATCTTTAGCTTTAGTGGTTCATTCCAATCGTGCAAAAAGCAAAATGGAGAAATGGCCTCGGTCATTCGCGGGTTAACACGTGCAACCGAATGTGGGAGGGGATGGGGGCTCCGCTACTCTCTCCGTTTCTTTGCAAATAACTCCAAAACCATGGAACTTACAGATGTGATTCATCGTTTACCGTTAGATATGGGCCAAGCACGACGTCTATAAATACAATTAGTTGGATATTTTGGAAGTTTTTGTGGTATAAAGTCAAACGTGCAGGACATAACGATCAATGTTGTGTGAAAAAAATTACGGCGAGGCCTGTTAAGCATATCCAAGTAACATCTATAAGACCAACGCCAAAAACCATACCAACTATATTGGTAATGTTTAGCTGTGCTATATTTCCTACCAAACGTGCACCTTTGGCCAAGGAAGCCAAAACGCACGAACAATGGCAAAGTTCATGATAGTTGGCCTCATTTGACCCAGAACGAATTAACGTAGGATCGTAAACAGAAGTATTTCCTACAGCCTCCAATCACTCTGCATATTAAGTGTTCCTAGGCTTCAGACCGAATATAATAGTTTAGTCCTTTTCGCTTCTATTCTATACCTATCATTCTTGAACATCTTGCGAACATCTCTTAGACTGATGCTGGATGTATCTTGCGCGCTACCCGCCTGTAGCACTTCTGAGATGACATCTGTGGCTATGGAAATTGGTCGTATAGCGTAAGCGGAAGCGCCAATATATTGGCTTCTCCGCTTGTCAGATCATTCCTTCTGTGCTTTATTGCTCTTTCACACAGCTACTGATCCGCTACGAAGCGGAACGAAACATTCCAACTCGTACAAGATTAGTCACAGTGCGTTGTATTGGACATTCCTAGGGCTCATAACAACGTGACACGTGTCTGCGAGCTTTATTTGATATCGGGCGATCCATGGCAAATGCATTCCCACTGAAGAAATATAAAATCATACCGTTGCATGAGCAATCGTAGAATCATAGAATGTCATTGGGCAGTTCACTGAACCCACATTTGTCTTTTGGCATTGTGATAACAATATAGACGTCCAAATTGTGTTGATTTATGTTCCTCGCCTCCGTTCATTCCCGCAGCTTCCGGATGGTCAAAATCCGTAATTTGTAGTATGCGTGTATATTTGCCTTTCGCCTACCTCCATATTATGTGTTGCTTTGTCTTTCAAACATTCACTGATTTATTTGAGCACTCATTCAATTGGTATTCTAGTGTTGTGTAATAGACAACATTTTCAGAGCGCAAATGTGATGAAAAAAACGTTATGTTTCGGGAAGCGCATGACCAACACCCTAATGCCGGAGTTGAGAGCGCTCATGTAACCAGCGACGAACTCCGGTAACGAATTCAAGCGTTTGAAATCAGCTGACTCCTATGTATCGCAAGCGCCTGACAGACTCCGTTCCCAGACGAATGCAAGAGGTGGTCGACAACGGTGGCGGATGGTCACGACCTTAGGCCGCAGGAGCAGCCATTCATTGTTCTAGTGTTGGAAGCATTGCTCTGTGTGCTGTGCTTGCAACTTCGTCTTTGTCAACGAAACTAGTCTGCATAGGCGCGATTCGCCCTCATGTATTATCTACCCTCGGTATGTGACATGCAAAACTGTACAATTTGTATCCACTAAACCATGAATGGAGATCTCTTGCCAGCTCAGGGCCCAGCTTAGGATCTGGTTCCGTGGATCGCCCGTCGGATTAAAACAAACTCCGTACCTTGAGCCAGGTCATTCCAGATTCTCACGATTTCTCAGGGTTTTTTGTTGTAAATTGCGTTCCTGTTGCGTTGTATGTAAATGTAAATTGCGTTCCCCAGAAGCAAGGGTCAGGGGTCTAGCGGTCAGCAATGCTTCCCAACCCCACCCACGACTGGTGCCTCCGCTCGTGTACCGAACTATAAAGAATGCAAATATGTACACTGATGAATGCTGGAAACAGCTGGCAAAGAGCGGGGTAGTAAGGGTGTGGAAAGACTATTATGGGGACGTCTCTGAGCACAGCAAAACGCATGAGACGAAATTTGACTAATTTCACAGTTTCGTACTAACATTCTTTGTCATAGGTCGTCTTCTATGCAGTGCATTCTGGAACTCAGTGGTGTGCAGGGGAAGCAGAGCTGCTAAACAAATCCGGAAATTATGGCGTTAACTGAACAGAAAATGCTTCGAAATTCGATCGCCCCGCTTCTCTCCGAACAGTTTTGGACTTCCCAAGCATAGATATGCCTAGGAGCAGGGAGACGTGACAGATGCCCCCCCAAAGTAGGTTGTGAAGGCCAATGAACAAAAATATGCTGATGGTTTAAGGCCAATATCATGTGTACAGCAAGTGTACAGCAAGAAACAACATGCTTCATCGTACAAATTGCTGGGTTTGGTCCCGTATCGGTCTGTCCATCCCTAGTGCTTTTTCTGCGGTTTTTGCACCCATGTTCCCAAGTATCGGATTTTGTACGTTCACTGCGGTTTCTTCATGTACCCGAAAGACCAGCTCGTGTGAATATGCTCGTGTGAATTTCATTGGCTTTGCCCAGTTTGACGTATAGCGGATCCCGTGCACCACGGAATCGTTAGTGGGAGGGAGAGATGTAATCTCCAAGTATAATTTACGTTGCACATCCTCCTCCACATGATCCGTTTAGTTGGGTTTGGTTAGCTTAGTTATGCCCAACTCCCATAACTCATAGATAAGTTTTTGTCAGTTTGTCACACAAGGCTCTTGTGCCACAAGCAGAGGCTGGGACGGTTAGGCGTATAAATTGCAACTTAGCTACCCAGCCATGGTTGTAGCAGCCCCCTCCATGAGGCACAAATATGTTGAAACCTCTCCCATAAACCAGCAAACCAACATTCGTGACATACAACCGAAATTGGAGACGGAGCGGATTAAGACAGCTCTCCCTTTATGGTGGCAGCAAGCCATCACCTGGCTGCAGTACCCAACCAGTCTGACCGGGCCAGTTATCATGCACAGATCACATCGCAATGCAGCCTTGCACATGACACCACCCCATGTGACCAGCCCCGCAGGTGGGCGGAGCTGGGCGGGCATCGAGGGCCGAGCAGGCAGACGCACACGCAGGCGAACGCGACTAGCATTTCCGGTGAAACAAAACGCTTTGGTTTCACGGAATTACACAAACACTATGAGAGCGTAAGACGAGAATCCATTACATAATCATGCCAAAGTGTCATGCGCTTTGTTGTGGAAAATGTCCCTATGGTATCTTATGTAGTTTTAAAGATTCAAGACGGTTTGACGTCGCTCAGTATATGTTACCATCACTTTTCCTGTGCACTGTACCCGAGAGACAAGAATTCCTCGAAGCCCTGAAAAGAACAGATGAAATGTCAGAAGCTGCAGCATGTCATCTATTTAGATTTGTTGCTGTTTTGTGGAACCTGGAAAAAAATGTTCGGGTAAGGTGTTGAAAATAATCCCTTCGTCACCGCCTCGGCCATACCAACTTCGAAAACAATTCTCCATCAATGGTCACGTGCATGTGACAGCTATGTACAACGACGGCCACGTGTATGTGATGGCTATGAGCAGCATAGCAACAGTTATGTGAACGTGATAGTTATGAATGGCACGCAGCAGTCACGTGCAAGTAATGGCTAGCCACAGCACAGCAGCAGGCACCTGTGCGTGATGATTATGCACAACACAGCAGCAGCCACGTATGAGTGATGATGATTTCGACTTCACCTATTCTACAAGCCTCTACTAGACTACGACCAACTATCTTCAGCAACATCTCTCGCGCCAGTGTCTCAGTGCAGTGCCTCACCTTCGTCTCATCTACGCCTACTACGTCTACATCTACTGCGCTTCGTCTCCGTCTACAAAAGGTCAGTCCGGCGGTGCTGCCACTCCCTCCCACCCCGGGCTCCCCCCCGGCTTTACCTCTAGTGCCTTCTGCACGATCTTTGTCTGATCTTTCTAATCGTGCTTCCTTCAAGCACAGTTTCTGATTTATTTGTGTTTTCTTCGTCGGGCTTTCTTCACGCCCTGCCATACCCTCCGCCTGAGACCCTGTACTACAGTCACTGTACTGTGTTACACACACCTGCCACAGACTCACTCTTTGCCCAACATCATATACACCATAAACACATACACCACCACACGTCACAGCACCACAACATGAACTCCTACATACCTACACCCACCGGCGAATACTTCACCTGCCGCCGGGGCGACGGGGAGCCCATGGGCTCCCTCGACCCCTGGCTGGTGGATGGAGTAATCGCCAATCACACAGGAGCGCCCCTACACGCCAACACACTCGGATCCGGGGCGCTCCTGATACCAGCCAACAACCAAACAGACAGCCACATCCTGCCTACTATTTGCCTCATACAAGACACTCCCATAAGCATAACACCAGCCACACACTTAAACACTTCACAGGGAACCATAATGGCACGGGAGCTGGCCTGTATGCCGGCGGAGACACGGGCCCTCAGACTTAGGGACCAGGGCGTCTCCGCCGTGTACAGGCCGCCCCAAAACAGGGATACACAACATCACATTTGCTCATACTCACCTTCACAACACGAACACCTCCAAAACACATCAAAGCCGGATACCTACGCTACACAGTCACACCACGTGCACCCCTCCCGCGACGCTGTAGGAAATGCCAGCGCTACGGCCACTCAACGGGGAGGGGGGGGGATGCCATACCACCTACACGTGTGACCGATGCGCACAACCACATACCACAGATGAATGCAACAGCGGCGAGCTCAGCTGCGCCGCCTGCGGAGAGGGGGGGGTGCCATGATACCACCTACACGTGCGACCGATGCGCACAACCACATAACACAGATGAATGCGACAGCGCCGAGCTCAGCTGCGCCGCCTGCGGGGGGCGACCACGCGGCATTGGACAGAGACTGCCCTCGGTGGCTGGCGGAGCGCGAAGTGCACCGCCCAGTCCACCTGGAGGGCATGGACCTGTTACAGGCCAGAGCGTTGGTCCCAGACCCGCGGGCGGCGTGGCCGGCTCGCCGCACAGAGCCGGGTACATACAGACAACCACCACTGCCACACTCATACGCAGATTCCCCGGCTTTGCCAACACCCACCCAACACAAACACAACACAAACCCCTACACACAAACAGAACAAACAAAACAAACAGAACAACCAGAACAAACACAACTGCAGCGCACACCAACACCGACCAACACCAACACCCGCAAAACACGACCCTCAACACCAGGGCACCCCACAATCCACAGGCAAGCACAACCACTACCACCACTGCCACCCCACCCTGCCACCCACCACCGCCACCACCCTACCAACCAGCATCCTCAGCATCCCCACAAACCTCACCTACATCAGACGCATCACCTGCACCACACTCACACACTGACCAGGACTCAGAATCAGAGGAGCACACGGACATAAACCATACCACAACCGACGCAGACATTACAACCCCCCCCCCCAAACCCGACACCACCCCCTTCCCAACCACAAAGGCCATCGAAAAGGACCACCAAAAAACAATCACCTAAGAGACCACTCACGCGCGCCAACACACACAAACAATGAACACAATACTACAATGGAACACACACGGACTCATTAGACACTGGCCAGAATTCAAACACTACGCAATACAAACAAATCATACAGCAATATGCCTTCAAGAAACCCACTTCAAGCCCAACGACCCCTATCAATTTAACATCCCTCACTACACACTATATAGACAAGACACGCACAACACACACAGATCAGGTGGTGTCTGCACATACATTAGGAACGCAACACCTCACCGCCTGATACACTTTAACACCACAGCAAATATACTACTCACCGAAATACACTTCCACAAAACAGCTTACACACTCGTCAGCATATACGATCCGCCCTCACGAAACACAGAAACCCTCTCGGGATTAAATAGAGCACTTGACCAAATTAACACTCCAGTCATAATAACCGGAGACTTCAATTCACACCACCCACTATGGGACACTTGCACAACACAACCTGACCACAGAGCACTCACACTCATCACACTAGCCACCCAACACAACCTCACGGTACTCAACACCGGATCACCAATCTACATACCTCGTCCCAATTAGCTCCCATCTACCTACGACCCCAGATGTAACCCTTGCATCCTCGCGACTAACTCTCACCCTATCCTGGACATCCGATTCCGTCCCTCTCTTCAGCGACCGCGCACCTATAACAATTACCTTTAACCAAATCCCGACCACTGGCCCATCCAATCCCCCGATGGGCCGGTGGAACTTCAAAAAAGCATCCTGGACACCTTTCTCAGAATCCCTAGTTGCACAAACAGCTCACAACCCACACCTCTCACCAGAACAATTCGCAGGCATCTTTCTGACTACAGCACATCAACACATACCACAAACAAAACCACGTCATCAACACAAACCTCGCGCGGCTCCCTGGTGGAACGACGAGTGCCCCCGGGCGATCCGCGCGAGGAACCACGCACGACACAGATACAAAAGACACCGCACACCGGAAACACTCACAGTATACAAGCAACTTAGACCACTCTGCAAAAGAACCATCAAAACTGCCAAAAAGACTTCCTGGAATATATTTTGCAATCAATTTAATAGATTCACCCCTCTCGGCGAAATTTGGACACTATTGAAAACATTTCAGCACCGAAAAAGACCCGAATCAAACCCATCACACTCAATGGCAAACAATAGCAAACAATAGCAAACATCTTCGCACACAACTACCACCATAGGTCATCCACACTCCCACGAAACCCCCCACCTCCAATCAGACACACACGCCCGCATCTTTACAACACTAGGAATTACAACTAGCAATCGCACAGACAGGAAACACAAGCGTAGGCCCCGACAATATACACTACTCATTCTTCAAACACCTCCCAACACAAGCACTACTCGACACCTACAACACCGCCTGGACAACACATACATACCCGCAATCTTGGTTACACGCTCTGCTCATACCTATCCCTAAACCAAACACGGACTCAACTTTATGCGACTCCTACCGCCCTATCGTGCTAACCAGCTGTTTTCACAAACTCTTTGAACGTCTTGACGTAAGCAAAAACGCCTTCTCTACATCATTCAAACACAAAAACTAATCTCCACTATACAATCAGGCTTTCTTCCTAACCGATCATGTCTCGACAATCCCACGTACCTCATCACACACATCCAGGAAGCGGCGGCAAGGAAACGCTCCACTGTCGCCGTCTTCCTGGACTTAAAACAAGCATATGACACCATCAACATAACAGCACTACTACAACACTTATACAATATAGACATACCGGGAAGACCCTACACCCAACACCAAATTCAAACACTCCCTCATCCCCAAAATACTTCAAATACATAAAACACGAAACACTCAACAACCACCACTCCTCTGGATCCCAAGCCACACAAACATACATGGTAACGAACATGCAGACACAGGAGCAAACATAGCAACAACACTACAACACACCACGCAATGCCCCTATTCACAATCTGACTACTACCCCACAATACGCCAGGCCATCAACAAGCACATACAACAAACATGGGACACAACAATAACACAACTTCACGAAATACACCCCAAACACGAATACTGGCACACCATCAACCAACACACCCCATTCAAAGAACGTGCACTAACACGACTACGCATCGGACACACAGCACTTACACACTCTTACCTCCTCCTACAACGCCAACGACCACAATGCACAACATGTCACCGAACACTTACAATCAAACACATACTCATCTACTGCACCAAATACAACAACCAAAGACAACATATCGCAAACTATTGCACCACACACAACATCCCACTAAACCTCACTACTCTTCTCAACGACGACCATCCAGCATTACACGAACATATATTCCACTTTCTCGCTATCACACGCCTACTCGAACAACTGAAAAAATGCCTTCATGTGTACATTATTCATTTGTGAAAAATGCTGGAACCAGTAGCGTTCGGAAGAATGTAAGGCCAGACAGAACTAGAGAACTCGAGTAGTCCCTACACAACTTGCAAAGCACAAAAGCAATTACTTCCCCAAAATACTTGTGGACACACATTATGATTTGTCATGGCATAGGAATGTTCAGGAAGCTGTAGGGACAAAAAATATACAAATAATGGAGTTGATTGGGGGATGAGGTGGGATGCACTTCACAATTTCCTCAAACATTTCCTTACAGCACAACAATGCTTGTGAGTTACTGTATGGGTGCACTGAAGGGGACCAATCCCTTATTCCTGAAAAAAATATATTCTCAGTTCCTACGTTGGCCGATACTACACGAGATCATTAGTAGTCCCACCACCTGGTCCTTGAATTATCCGACTATAATGGCGAAGATATTGATAATAGATACGTAGGTCGTTCCTACCAAGGTTGGTGATGCCTACAACGAGCCTCTTTCGTCTCTTTCCATCCAGCGGGCAACTCAGTGCTTACAAGAAAAAGTCCTCGCCAAGTAAAGGAAACCTGTATTCTCGGCTCGCCTAAGGAAGGGAAACCACCATCCCAGACTGGCCAGACCCGAACGACGCTTCTTGGATTCGATGGATTCGAGGTTTTCCAGCTGCCACTCCGGTCGGAGCTTTTTAAACTACGGCCAAGAAAGGCTATAAATAATGCATTCCTTTTTGTTTCCTTGAAGATTGAGATGTTCTACATCAATTGACATCAACGAAACTGATCGTTTTGCATCCTGGACCTGTCCCCAGCAATAAAAGAAAATAGATATCCGATGGATTTTACGCATGAAAATGATCTAAATTGGTCCAAAACGTTCTTCAAATCTGGTTACATTTTGCAGTTAAATGGACCACCATATAACCAGAAATTTCAGTGTCTTTCCATTTCATGACCTACATTCTTTCAGTACAAGACAAACTGGTGGCAATAATAGTGTTTATGCCACTCCGACAACTAATTTCTCCCACTCCGGGAAAATGGAAATTTAGCCGTCATGTTCTTATACACTGCGAAATGAGGGGTGGTTAAGAGCCGCTTACTGGTCTTTCGTCAACTTCAGCTGACGGTACGGAGGCTGCTGATTGGCTTAGTGGTTTGAACTCAGCCAATGGGATGAAATCTTTGTTGCCAAAGGTAAAAGAGCAACTTGTCTCGATTGCATTGTTTTTGTGACAATGTAACACTAGTCGCTGCCGGCCTTGATACCTGTCTTGAAGGCCAAGGCAAGGGCCAAGGTGCGAAGCCGAGGAGGAGGCCATTGTTGTTATTTTTCTGTTTTCGTTCTCCTCAGGTGTGCGTCTCGGGAAGAGAGTGGGTGCTGTGGGAATAGTAATTGGTAGGTGCTGCTTTATTATCTTCTGTGACTCCTATTATCTGGCATACCCCTTGTAGGAATTGTTTTTTTATCTGCCGATGCTATTCCGGGGAATATGGCTAATTGCTATTAATGCTCGCTTTCGATCGGTAACAGTTGGAGCATGCTAATCACAGGTGGAAATTTGTACACTTTTGGTGTTGCCAATGAGACATAATGATTTCAACATTTAACATAATGCCTATGGTGGTGCATGAAATTAATGGATTTAAAATTCCTATTCGAAACAATTTTTTTCAGTCTTGATACATTATTTTTAAATCCAACCATGCCATGGGCATTCTTCATCAGCACAGGGTTCAGGACCAATAATTTTTTTCCATAAAGGATATTGAGGTTTTGTGGTTCCTGATGTGAAAGGCATAATTATTGTTCATCGCCACTTTGTTTTTATTTGTAAATTTGCAGTTTAGGGTAATTTTGAGTTCTTGGAATTCCTTTTTCCAATGTAATGTTTATAAATGTGGTTTGCATGATGTGACCACTCATTTCCACTGTAAATGCATACTTTTCAGTTGCAGGCAAAACAACACCAATAAATGGGCTTGGAGTTGGGTAATATAGTGTAAAACTTCATGTGCAAAAGTAAGAAAAATGTGACATAATCTACCCTAACCTAGCCTAACCTTCCATGAAAAAAAACTCTTGAAAAAGGGAAAATTTTCAACCATAATTTTGTATTTAAAAATGCAAATTAAGGAACATAACCTGACATAACCTAACCTTGCCTGGTCCATTTTTGAAAAACAAATCCTTGAAATAAAAAAAACATTAAAGTTGAAAAATTGTCTAACATAAAAGTAGAGCCCAACTTATAACCTAACCAAGCCCAACCCATTTGTTTGCTTCATGGAGGTAAACTATGTAAGACGTGTCTTGTGGATACCTTAAGCTTCAATAATATGTTTCATCATAGCAATATACCTACATACCTAAAGTTGAAATATATTCAAACTAGCATGGAAAATCAATCATGATTAAATGCATCACTTCTTGCCAATGACAGTATGTTTCTGATTTGTCCAGCACCACAACACAGATGACTGCTATGTGAAGTTTACATTCCCAGTGAGTACAATTTTTATGTGATCCAGCATCAGGAGGCATACTTAGGCTTTGTGGGATGAAACACCTGTAATGTATGCTTCTTGAATGAAAAAAACAAAGCCTTTTTATTCCTTTGTCTCAGTAATTTGTATGCACCCCATGGTTACCAGATATTATGCACTCCGTAATTGCATGAACTCAAGGATTATACACTCCGAATCCAAGAACGAGAAGTGAAAATCCAACACTGGTTACTCATTGTCATTACTCCTCGTTTGGTGGTTATATTTTAGGGGTCGCGGTAGCTCAGTATCCAGGGCATTCGACTCTTTGTTGCAAGACCGTCGGTTCAAATCCCGCAACCGGCGGGATTTTCGAGTCCACCCGTGACCAATCCGCGTGACTGATCGGCGACGCTGGAAAACCAAGCAGTCGAATGCGTTGTAAAACCCAAGGTTCTTCTTCTAAGGGGTTTTCTTTTGTACTGTATCCTCATGTATAATTCAATCTTTCGTTTTTAGTTTCCTACAGCGGTGCTCTCTTCAAGAATTAGCAGCACACAAGTCACCATTTTGTAGTTACCCTTGACCAGTTAGTGTACATTGATGCCTGCCATTAATCTGTCAGCTATTCGAGTGTCACTGCGCCGAATTTTGGATCAACTCCGATACTCTTACGCTTTTTCCTCGAGGAATTATTCGGTCTCTAGTTTCGAAGCTAATCACTTATACTCCCACTCACTACATGCTACTACTCTTACCAGTGCGAGGATTGATATTACCCCTCGGTAATAGTCCTAGCCCCATGCCTATCCTTTGCATAATCTTCGCTTCGCACAATGGCTGTTCTATGATAAACATCAATCCGCTGAAGATATTTTGGGCTATACCTAACTGTTAGGTACACAAATACACACATCTTACACGGCTACTCCACTAGAACCCACCGAATGCTCCAGAGAAACTCAAACAGACCCGACAATCATCATTAGGCCACAGCCCACAACTCAGAACACTGCACAAGCAAAGGATCCACCTCCAATACCACACCGCGAAGGGCTCAAGCCATCTTCCCTCTCACGCCCACAAGCACCACACGCACGGCCCAAAAGCCAACACAACCAACTCGGACCAATCACAGATTCAGATACATACTCAGACGACGTATACAACAACTCAGACAACACCTCATCCACTACCCAGGCACCAACAAAACGATCAATCAACAAAGCAAAGACCACCTCCAAGAACAACAAACCGAACACCCGTGCCAAAACCGCCGGACACTAAACAACATCCGAACAACTCCGTCACCTACTCTCTCCCAACTCTGCACATGACGGGTAATATAAAAAAATCAAACAAAACAAAAGGCCAGAAACAAAAACAAAACAGAACAGAAGGCCCATGTATGAGAGTGTATGATATGTATGCATGTTCTTGCATTGCTAAAACGAACGGGGATGACCCGACCCCACCCCCAGCTACGCTCCGGCACCGTCCGGACCACCACCACTCAACTAATCTATAATGACGTAAACAGCCGACATCACCGAGAAGGTGGCAGTCTGGTACAAATAAATACAACAACAACAAACAAAAAAAGCAACGCAAAGGTGTCATATAAGTCAGTAAAAGGCGCCATATAAATTGCTGCACCAGAAGGGGGCGGGTTAAGGGAGCAAGAGTCCTCCCATCGTGCCACAGGGACCTCATTTCGTCGATCTTCGCGCGCCGAACTTTAGTTTCTTTGCCCGCTGGGGACCAGTAACAGCTGAGGCCACTGAGAGGTGGTGGGCTCCCAAGAATCGCGTCTGTATTCGGACAAATTGCGTCGGGGCCCGAAAAATCGCGCTGGGCTACACCAATTCCTGTCCGGGTCGAAAAAAATTCAAGTTGGGGTCCCAAACAATGATAGCGGAGCTCCAAAAACTCATGCCGGGGCTCGAAAATCACACAGGATGCCCCAAAATCTGGCTTAGGCACCAAAATTTCAGTCAGGGCCCAAAACCTCGCGTCGAGGGTCTGAAATAAACAGCAGAACTTCGAAAATTCGCAGACGCCCGACAATGGCGTCGACGCCCAAAATTATCACTCTGGGGACAAACAAATCACGTTGTGGCCCCAAAAATACACGGGCCACGAGAACTCTGCGAGCCAAAAATCGCGTGTCTTCCAAAATCGCGCTGGGTGCTAAAAACTTTTGGCAAGCCAAAATTCGCAGACGCCCGACAATGGCGTCGACGCCCAAAATTATCACTCTGGGGACAAACAAATCACGTTGTGGCCCCAAAAAAGTACAGCGGGGCCACGAGAACTCATGTCCGGAGCCAAAAAATCGCGTGTCTTCCAAAAATCGCGCTGGGTGCTAAAAAAAAACTTGTGGCCAGAGCCATACAAATTATCGTCGAGATCCCCGAATAAATGCAGCGTGGTCCCGGAAACTCGGCCGGGGCTTGAAAATCGCGCTGGGGCCCCAAAAGATTGGGAAGAGACCCATACTTTCCCTCGAAGCACAAACAAATATCGTCGGGGGCACCCAATTAATACGGCGGGGCCTCAAACTCCCGCATGGACTTGAAAAATCGCGCCGGGCCCCTGAAATTTCCAAGGAAACCAGAAAGGAACAAGTCGTAAACCTACAAATTAAGCAAGGACCACCTAAAATCGATCCGGGCCCGGAAAGTCACTCCCAAGCACTATAAATCACACCATAGCCCCAGAGATCGCGGAAGGCCCCGATAAAACGTGCTGGGCGTCCAAAAAAATCAGGCGGGGAACAAAAAATTTCCTTCTGGGTCCACCAAAAGTCGAGCCGTGGCTCTGGAGTAAAAACATCTGGAAAAAACTTAGAACACGAGGCGAAGAGAGTTGAAATTCGGTGATTTAGAGAAAATGATGCTACGTAGGTCCCCCTCCACAGGGAACTTAAATGCCACTAATAATTTTAAGGAAAAAATGGGCCCTTCTGAACAAAAATAGTTGTCGAAATCGGGGGATTTCTCAACATAGGTGTAGGTGGACCTACTCTAAATCACTTTCGTCCCCCTGATCCGAATCCCAGGTACACTGCGAAATATATTTACACCAAACAGTGCAGGCAGAGCCAAATTATATCCATAATGTTACTCAACAGAGCGAAACTAGTCATATCAACGTTTATCATGGATGCACAGTGAGCTATATGGCTGCAATGATAACCCAATCCATAATTGGTGGGTATCTACACCCATTATAAGGGTTTATAATGGGTATGTATAAGGGTGTTCGGTTTGTTGTTCTTGGAAGTGGTCTTTGTTTTGTTGGTCATCGTTTTGTAGGTGCCTGAGTAGTGGATGAGGTGTTGTTTGGGTTGTTGTATACGTCGTCTGAGTATGTATCTGCATCTATGATTGGTCCGAGTTGGTTGTGCTGGTTTTTGCGCCGTGCGTGTGGTGCTTGTGGGCGTGAGAGGGGTGATGGCTTGTTCCCTTCGCGGTGTGGTATTGGAGGTGGATCCTGCGCTAGTGCGGTGTTCTGAGTTGTGGGCTGTGGCCTGATGATTATTGTCAGGTCTGTTTGAGTTTCTCTGGAGCATTCGGTGGGTTCTAGAGGAGTAGCCGTGAAGATGTGTGTGTGTGTGTGTGTGTGTGTGTGTGTGTGTGTGTGTGTGTGTGTGCACTTGTAAGGCGTGAAAAACGAGGACCAAATTTGAGTACACCCGGACTACCGAGGACCGGAGTTGAATACATAGGACCGTTGCCGGTCCTCGCTATTTTTTCATCAATCAGAGGCCATTCTTATCGTCGTCCAAGTCACGTGACGAAGTTTCATGATGGTCCTCCATTTTCGCGAAACATGTGGTTTTGTGTGTGAGGAGTGTAAAGGTGTGTTAGCGAATCGCCGCGTCTAACGTGTGTGATAAAAAACCGACGGAATCTCCTGCACTCGCTCAATAGTGGTGGGAGGCTTATTTTATATATCTGCGTTGATGCGGTTGCGGAAAGATGTAGAACTGAGTACGTGGAGAAAACTTAAATTAATTATATATTTATTTTCGCTCTTTATTATTGTAAAACAACTTACTTTACATTTGGTAGATAATATATTGCTACGTATCTTGCAGCACTATCAACAGCTGACGAAATATTTGGAACTGCATTGTGGGTGGGTCTGTTGTGCTGTCTCGGGTGGTGCTGAGTGCTGACTGCTGGATACGAACAATTTTTGGTAAGTCTTTTTGTCAAATGTTGTGTTCTAGTCTCTAGATAATATATAGAGGAAGAGCATTGCCAGTTTGAGATAGCTTTGCTTCCAAAGTTACGCGCGCCAAGTTAGATTTGCCATGGAAATGATAGGATCCACTCGTGGAATGTCCGGTGCATTTATGTTGCATAGGATTGGAACCACAAATGATTCTAAAATTTAGCATAAGGCCAATGGCAGTGCATTGAAAGAATCGGCTTCAAAGCAGGGCATATTTGAAATGATTTAGCTGGGGGGCATGAGTGGAAACTCCTCGGATTCCAGCCAGGGGAGCCAGCCATGTGCGTACTTTGTATACATCTGGGGTTGGCGCCTGTCATGCTGACATGCTCCCCTCCCCTATAATGCCACCGTTTAGCATTGAACACCATTCAGTGGGCCCCCAACCGATGTGAGTCCCTCAACTTCCTCCATGTATTCTGTCCTGAATATTCATGGTGAAGATTGCTCTATCGGGCCAGCTCCTAGAAATGTTATCTCACTGGCAAGAATGGAAAATCAACCTAGTGTGGTGGAAATCGGCTTTGGGCTTCAACATCCCCTGGAGTTGATTTCGTGTCATTTATATTGATTTTCACGTACCGTAAATACTCCCAGACATGGCGCACTCATGGAGCCATTCCGGCCATGCCCCAACAAAGGCAGAGTGGGGGACGAATATGTATTTTGCCCGGCCGTCGCCCCCTCCCTCCCCAAACCGAATGAACTATTTTGTACTAATGCAACTGTGGTTCGATCCCTCCTCAACAACATCCTTCCGAAGCTTGTTTACAGCGCCCATGATTGAAGGACTTTGGGGGATTTTTTTATAATATTTTTTTCTTCAAAAGTCAGCCCCCTAAATCAACTGGCTGGATCCACAAGCGCTTCCAGGGAGGCCCATGTTTTATTTCAGGAATCCATGGAGCATCCGGATCCAATCCATCCTGGCGGTTCCACACAAAAACTGAGCCGACGACAGAATAGCATCAGGAAAATGATGTTTCATTGAGGTCAGAAATATTTCCTTCCAAAGTATGGAATATGGATCACCAAGAAGAATTCCTACCACAGTTGCCATGTTAATTGGAGCACTCTTCTAAGTTGGGTGACAACAGTAATTACAGAAACACGAATTTGCCACCCTTGACCCAGCCCATGTTTGGATCACCAGACATAATGTACCATTTTGGGTGGTGGGGTCAGGGCAGGGCTTTATGGTTTTGAATATTTGGCATCCCCCCGTGCCCCCTAGATCTGCCAGTGCACTCCAAAGATTCTGCTTAGCATAGGGCCCAGATCAGAAATTGGACGAAGCTGTCTTGGCTTCATGAAGCCATTATTTTTTATATTGACTTGAGCTTCATACTTGGGTTTGGATTTTGTCCGTTGCTGTTCTGTCCCCGGCGTTGTGGCTTTCTGGCTCTGGATTTAACTCCGTGTTTGTATCTGCTAGCTGGATTCGTTACTTTAAAAATTGCAAGCTCTATTTTTTTAATCTGGAAAGCTAAACGTCCGTGGTTCTCGTAAGTTTGTGCTTCAATGTGCTGGTCAGATTTTGGGGAAATGTTTGAATACCATAGTAATGAACGTGACTAAGACAATGTGACCACACATTTCTGTCGGAAATGCTTACTTTTCAGCTTGCAAGCAGTTGGTAACCCATTCTTTAGATTATAAATAATCAACCAAAAATTTCAAAAGTTACATTTGAAAACACATCATAAGATAACGTCAACCAGCCTAACTTTCTGGTAAGAAAAAATGGAAGAATTAAAGTTTTTATAAACGTTCCCACTTAAGTAGCCTAACCTGACATAACCTCAACTAGCCTACCCTCTATGTTTGTTTTATGGAGGTAAAATGTGTGTACAACTTGTCTCACGAACGCCTGAAACCACAATAATGCAACTTCGCTTTCGCCTTTGAGACAAATGATAGGCTTAGGAACAGGGGGAGGGGGGGGCAGGGGGACCATGGCCCACCCACTTTTCAAAGTAGGGGGGCCAACAATGGTAGCTGGACCTCCCACTTTTTAGACATTTAAATTTAGTAAAAGGCAGCATGCACACATTTGAATACGTGAAGAAAAAACTTCCTGCAATCCATAACTAAGTAAAAGTTGCACATATCACATGGTTGCACTTCAATTTTTAAGTCATACACACTTTGACATGAACTTACAACAACGTAACTAATTCAGGAGTTGATGTAATGCAACAGATGTATGGATATTCATACCTTATATTATGTTATGAAAAGACTATAAAGCAGATGATGTACCAGCCAGTACCAAAATACATTCATACTAGAGTTTCACTGTGGTTCTTTTACTGTTACCAATTTTAAATCGATTTCATTAATATTGCCTACAGTAGAAAATAATAAAGGCTGAAGACAGTAATGCAACACAATCAAGGTAAGACGTACAATTTGCAAGCGCAAGTTCCTTGCCTTGATAATGCATAGCCATGTATCATATATGGTCTTGCTCCTAGCTGCCATAAACTTCAACATTTACATGTATTTTGAATATTGAAGCATACAATTACTGCCACGATACATACATTACGTGACTGTAGTATGAAATAGAACGTAAAAATTTCCACATTTCAATGGATTTTCACAGTTTGGCACAGCACACAGATATCCAACCTTTTCAGTGAGATGCCTGGGTATTATCGGTGCTGGTATCCAACATAGCAAAATACTTATTTCGATCATTTATTATGGTAGCATATATACAATAATGAGGTCCACAACCTATTTTATCTACTTCAAGTGCGAAAACGCCTGTCAGAATCTCAGAATCCCGAGAGGATTAGGCGCTCGTGGTGCGACCTGACAAGGTCACACGAGGAGTGATATGAAGAGTGATGATGTGACGAATAACGAGCAATGTTTGTCATGTGACATGAGAAGGCGCATGACGAGCATGGCAACTGACCCGAGTGGATCTTCAGCTGGGTAACTACGTAGTGGCATTGACAGCACGTTAAACATTTAATTCAAATTATGTCGTTGAACAGAAATGGTTCGGTAAGATGGTGATGTCATGGTATATGTAAAAATATCTGCTTAGTAAAGGCACTGATCCCAGAATCTATTCAAGGAAGACATTTTGATTAAAAGTACAAAACACCGAATTACAACTGAGACTACTATCAAGGCTTTTCATCGTCCAGTGATGTGTATGTCCAAGCTGAGATTTAAGAACCCCAAAGATGATGAGATTAATTTAAGCCAATTGCAGGGTGTATATTTCTGAACACCACTTGTGGTGCAAGCAGTTAAATGGGCATATGAATGTCGATTTTGTGCGATGTATTCCATAGACGTCATGGTTAAGCTATGCAATCATTGGGGCATGCGTATTGGCGTACCGAAGAGAGGGGGCATGAGAGCAGTCCCCCTCCCCATGAGAGGATGTGGGCCCCCAATAATCGCGCCTGCGTTCAGGAAAAATAGCGCCAGGCTCCTTAAAAATCATGCTGGTGTCCCCAACAACCACACCCGGGCCCATAAAATTCACTTTGGAGCCGCAAAAAAGTCGCGCAGGGATACCTGAAAATGAGGCTGGGGCCTCCCAAAATCCCACAAGACCACTGAAAATCACATTGAATGTCTCAAAAATCGTCCCGGGACTCTAAAAAAATGACGCTGATGGCTCCAAAATGTGGCATCGAGTCCGTGAAAATACCGTTGGGCCTCCAAAAGTCGCGCCGGGACCCCGATAAGTCGCGCCAGGGCCCCAAGAAATCACGCTAAGGCCCTAAAAGGTCGGAATCGCGCTTTGGACCAAAAATTCCTGCCAGTATTCCCATAAATCCTGGTCGGGGCACCAAAAATTCCCCTCGGGGCTTCCAAAAATTGGCGTCGGTGGTCACAGCTAAGCACAGCGTGGCACCAAAATCGCATTGAAATCAACAAGGATCAAGCCCGAGCCCTTCAAAATAGAGATTCCGAAAAATAAATGTCCGAGCCAGGAAAATCGCTCCTTAGCTCAAACATACCATCAGATGCCTTAACAAATCGCATACGGCACCGAAAAACGTACCGGAGCTCGAAAAATCGCCGCGGGACACAAAAAAATGTCGCCGGGGGCCCGTGGCTATCTAAATCAGACCGTGGCTCGGACTTTACATAATTCAGGAGAAGTCAGTAAAAGTTGCGTAGAGCCCAGAAATGGCGTCGGATCTCCCCGGAACCACCGTCTGGGCCCGAAAAGTCGCGACGGGACCCGGATAAATTATACCGGAGCCCCCAATATCGTGCTATCGTGCTATCGCTCACAAATGTGAGCGAGGAACCCCAAATAAACACAGGGGGATCCTAAGAGCACAACTGGAGGACGAAAATGCACCTGGTCCTCCAAAGCGTACCGACTCTGGAAAAAAGTGGCAGGGCCTTAAAAACCATACACATTTGTTTGTTTTTGTTTTTTTTACATACACGAACACCATACAATTATGTCAGCCTGCCAATCTTGGTTTGCCACACACCGGATCAAATAATTTTCAACCAGCGATCACCCGTCTTTTCTGTTTCTCATCCGTTCCAGCACCAATCATAAGTCTTATTTTGTCATGGGCCAGCAAGTAAGCTACGTTCTTGCTTATTCTTTCTCCTCACCAACATCGGTGACATTTACAACGGGGGACATCTTAGAGACGTACAGTACTATATCATGGAAACTAGAGCACACCACATACTCATTATTGAGGCTGTTATAAGCTTGCCCCCCCCCCCCCCCCCCCCCCCTACGCACATAGCAGAAGTTCAAGAAATTGTGTTTGAATAGTAATACGTACTAAAGGTTTCACTTGCACCAGGAAGATAAACCTATTATTACAAAAGAATCCATCAGTCGTGAAGAGAGTTCGAAGTTCAGAGCGAAGTGTGAATTTGAAAGTACTTATACTGGTGTGTTCTCCCACCCAGCGCAGCACCAACAGTAGAATATAACACACTCATGTCTAAGATTTAACTGAAAATTGGTACCCGGGGTAATATGATGCGTAGAATCCACCTGGAACAGTATCAGGTCTGACTGACCTACGGGTCACAAGATATAGCCCGAGGCGTTTTTGGGACTTGACGCAACATTGGTTAGATCTGAGCGCCGTAGCACCAAGAAAAATACTCCAAATGGCATAAACCTATACATTTTCGAGATCACAAAGATTCGTACAACGCAAATAAAACAAAGAAAAATGACCCAGGTCAATTTGGAAAAAATGACCTCGTGACCTAGGTCAAAGGTCACCGTGCCTCCCTTTGATAATTTCCGTTCTACAATTTTTATTCTGCAGATAATGCGTTTGGTATGTTGTCTTTCCATGACAAAAATAATATCCTCTGGACCTAGCGTCCAAATAGCCTTCCTGCGGCTCAGAACATGGCCCTTTTCATTCATTTGGGCGTTGTGACGTGGTAAAAATGAGATGGTTTTTGTACGAACTTACATACAACGCTAATGCATTGATCAACGTTCACATTTCGATGAAAATTCGTCCCATGGGTTATCTGGTGTGTCGAGTCCATCTGGCACAAAAGCAGCTCTGTCTGACCTACCGGGTCATAAGATATGGCCCGAGGCGTTTTTAGGACCTTACGTAGCATTGGTACCTTCTGAGCCCCATAGCGCCAATCAAAACACAACTCAAAACACATCAAGTGGTATATTTCCAGGTTACAAAACCCGTTTTATACGATACAGACTACAAATGCAAGGTAATTAACACCACGACATAGGGCGATGGCCAACATACGACATTAGATTTACCGCAATCCATGGGCCCACACTCCATGGGTTTACAGTCCGTGAGTTTACCGCACTACCCGCACGACTCGTCCTTCGTCGCTGGACAGCTCATGCATGGTCAGTTGTCCTATTTCAGTCGGCACGAACCTGTGGTGTTTTTGGGTGCCTGGAATTGTTTTGGAAGCGGCGAATCGTGAAACGAGTTGCTCGGCCATGGCCGTGACCTCTGATTCTTCGATGAGGAAGAACCGGATACTGGTGGATATTTTCTGGATGCAAAATCCGTACATGTCCTTGGCTCGGAGAATATGATCTCTGGCAGTGCGGGTCAGACTTTCTCGGGCCGTGGCCCGCTTCACCGTCCCCCCTATTCCGTCACATGCCGTTTTGCCGTGTGATGTGCCGAAAAAGTTCCACTCAGCATGCACTCCAAAATCTGCGTAGTGATAAGTTAGATTAGTGAAGTTAAACCTGTTTTTATATTGGCCCGCGCAGCCATCCGAGAAATACTTAATTTTTTCCACACCAGGATGAATCATCCTAATGTCTGCAACTAAATGTTTTAAGAATACATGCACAGTTACTGCATTGTGTTTCGTGCAATCAGAGAGCATGCAGAAACTTTGGTGTTGCGTTGTGCCGTGCTCACCACGCCAGTAGGCTATGAATGGGTGAACTGTGCACTGGGACTTATCCCAGTGCCAGCCCTGAGCGGCATCCTGCAGTACGTACGAATAGTTTTCGGCAAAATCGCCGACAACCACTGCTTCATTAGGAGCGATTGAGACCTTGGCTTCCTTGAAGAACCGTGTTTGTTCCTTCGCGATAAAATGGTGACGAGTGAGCTTTTCTATGTTTTTGCTCAACGTCGACACAAAATCGTCTACGTGCTCAACCACCTCCACAAGTGTGCAGCGGTCTGTGGACACCCACTGGCTATACCGTACTTCCTCTCCCAACGACGACACGCAGTCTAGCTCCCCCAAATATGCCTGGACCCCCTCCGCTCCCGGGCACTGTGCGCAGTCCCCATCATGCACGTTCTGGCATCCATGCTGCAAACTGCAACTCCCATGAGCACGTCACTCGTCACGGTTTTGTCTCCCAGAGCCGAGAGCATTAGCTTCGGATTTTGGTGTTGGATGCACACACAGACTGTGTGTGTACCCGCTCCGCCGGGAAGCACGCAGTGCCGGGGGCGCAGTTTCGCAAACGTCGAAAACCCGATTTTGGGATTCTCAAGATTTTCCTTGTACAGCGAGTACGTGTCGCGCAACGAATTTAGCATCAAGCGCTTCTGCACCCGGGTCTTCGACCCATCGGCATTGCGCATTACGACGTAGTCACTTTTTCCCGGGCACATCCTACTGACTTCGTCGGTCTCGTAAAATGCCCGCACGAGCGCCTTTATGTCACCTGTGATTGCACGACCGTGGCTTACTACAGGGACCTCCGGAAGAATTCCGCGCTCATTCTTTAATTCCATACTCTTTTTCACCATATGGTGGGAAGCACCGAAGAATTCCATCGTTTCCCTCCAAGATAATGGGGAGAGTGTCAGAATCTGGAGACGCCGGCTGTACTCATTCGCACTGGTGAAGGCTGTCTTGAGCTCCTCCATCAGTCTCCCGTACCTGAAACACATTGCACGCGCACACTGTCATTGAACATTTCCGCACGAATTTATGCGAGCGTTATGTAATACATTATACTATTTCTAAATCGCTTTGCGGGCAACCATACTCGGATGCAAGAGGTCGGGGGGGCGCGCCCCGCCCCCTAATGCCCCTGGTGGGGGGGGACCTCCTTGGGCCGCCCCTCTGCTCCAGGCCGTATCTAGGCCGTAATAGCATACCTTTCCAAATCACGTGTCTCCTCCAGTCTTCTCTTTTTGTGGGTGGGGTGCCAGGAGTTGATATGCTGGTGCCGAATGATGCCTCCAGTTTTCGTTTGAGTGCTGAACTCGCACTTTTCAGCTTTGCGGAACCCTTTCTCCGTCTCTGCGCTTCAGACAGGCCCCCTGGGAAAAATGAAAAAAGGCACGAGGAGTCATAAATAGGATATATATATCTATCTGCTGCACTCTTAAATGATTTGCGATTAACTGATTTTTTGTTTTTTGCATGGATACAAAATCAACCAATGCCTTAACGTTGACGATATCCTTGATAGGTTACATTGTTTTGAACTGACCTGTTTTTATGGGCGTTTGGTCCAGTAGTGGTAGAACACATGCGACATCGATAGCGTTCACAGGTTCTGTGTCATTCCCATCTTCGGAGTATTCCTCATCTATGCTTGAGCTGCTCGTTGAGGACGAGCGAGCGGATCCCAATGTGGCTTTCCATTCGGGCAGGCCAATGTTGTAGCATTTTCTGCAGACTCTGACGCCTGTGGGAAGTGTGTACCCAGCCTGCTCGATCTCATGTTTCAAAGTCGTCCTGATTTCCCTTAAATCTGATGTAATTTGTCTCTTGTGCTGTTTTAGCGGGTCAAAACAAATCGGATACGTACGTTTGCGCTCATCGTGAACCGTCTGATCACGCTGATCCAAATCATCTTCGTGTTCACACGAATCAGGCTCAGTGTTTGGCTGTACCTTTTCTTCTATGCGCGTCACGCACCTTTGACAAAGGCGATCGCCACTGGCCAGCTGATATCCGTCACTTTCCAGCTGTTCGAGTCCTTTTTGGCTCACAGGACGATACTGGGTAATAATGACCTTCTTTTTGTGCACATTGTAAGGATCTGAACAGCAGACAGGCATCACGTCTACCACAGCGTACTCACAGGCACTGAAATATATCTTCAGTCACTTACAACACTCCCAAAACTTCGACATGGGCGTAACGGGGTTTACCTTAATCTGCAAAATAGAGCATGAGGTCATGAGGTGAGAAGGATCATCATATGTGACGTCACAAGAATCCGGCCAATCAGAGGCCAGTATTTTTATATCTTTATTTGATTAGTTATGGTATTTCCAGTGTTTTATGAGAAAAAAGAATATTACCAGCGTATTTATAATTAAAAATCATAGTAAAAGTTGAGAAAAACACGGGGTTACGTAACATGAAACTTGTCCATTGCCGATATTCCAAAATGAACGAAAAGGGCCTTGTTCTGAGCCGCGGGAAGGCTATTTGGATGCTAGGTCCAGAGGATATTATTGTTGTCATGGAAAGACAACATACCAAACGTATTATCTGGAGAATAAAAATTGTAGAACGGAAATTATACAATGGTGGCACGGTGACCTTTGACCTAGGTCACGAGGTCATTTTTTACAAATTGACCTAGGTAATTTTTCATTTTTTTATTTGCGTTGTACGAATCTTCGTCATCTCGAAAATGTATAGGTTGATGCCATTTGGTGTATTTTTCTTGGTGCTACGGCGCTCAGAACGAACCAATGTTGCGTCAAGTCCCAAAAACGCCTCGGGCTATATCTTGTGACCCGTAGGTCAGTCAGACCTGATACTGTGCCAGGTGGATTCTACGCGTCATATTACCCCGGGTACCAATTTTCAGCGAAATCTGAGGGATGACCGTGTAAGTGCTGATGCGCTGGGTGGGAGAACACACCTACTGCGATGATAGCTCCTTTTCAGTACCACATGTTGCTGTTAGCCATAGGCGTGTCCAGGGGCCTGCCCCATCCCCCTTGACGGTGAATGTTGTGTGTTCACTATTAAAATTATCGGATTCTCTATCCAAAAGTGCTCAGCCATGGTACTTTGCGAAATCCCTCGGTACTCCCTGCTGTTAACCCTGGCCCACCCACTTTTTCAGACGTTCCTACGCCTATGAGACAAATGGTACATATAAATTATTAAGCATGTGCAATAGCCAAGGAATGCAAATTATCAAGTATACTTATATCTACTGATATTTTATCACATGGGCTTGATGATATGGAGAATCGATGGTGAGCCACACCATCCTACTATAAAAGTGCTCTGTCAGTGCTTAAGGTTGCAGTGCCAGTAAAATAAGTGCCAACAAGTAGGATTGCTTATTAAGTGATGGCAGGTGCTCTTCTAGTTAAGATATGTCCTGCAAACCAATTTACCACATTATTGACTTTATGTTCCTTTCCATAGATGACAAGTCATAGAAACGTATTCACAGGCTGCCCACTGAAATGCAATGAGTCGAATCGGATGAATTTGCCTTTGTTTTTTGGGAGCCCAATATGTGAGGAGCCCGTCCTGTTCTGTTTGACATCCCGCAAATGGAATTCTGGCTGTGCCACTTTGGAACACACTAATGGAAGAAAGCTGCTTCCTTGTATAAGAAGTGCTTTGCAGCTGTTTAGAATGTTGGATGATTAAAGTAAGTGCTGATATACAAATGTTCTGATACTAATTGAACTGCTTATCTAGTAAAAAGATGTGCTGGCAATCTGCTTACTTTTTCCAAATTGGTAGCTGGTAGGAAAGTACATTAAAGGCTGGATTACAACGCATTCACTGAAGGTTTAATTTCACTAGGACATGCAAGTGAGTCAGTTGACTCTGAGTTGTTTGTTGCAATGAATGTATTCTTCCCATTATGGGCTGAAGTCAGTTATTATGCCTGTCATATCAATAGTCTGCAGCTTTGCACTTTGGATTATGTGGAAAAATACTGCACATGCAAAGCAAGTTGGTACCTACAAATATAAGTATGGATATACCTCACAACCCACTAGTAGGGCCAGGATTTAGGATTTCGTTTGGGGCGAACTACCGGCAAAATGTATTAATGGATAGGGTGCCAAGTTTGAAGAAGCACAAAAATGACGATGCAAAGTGTTAAAACATACTTATGTGAACATTACCACTTAAAATTACAACTTTCAGACAATTTCGTTTTCAATTTCAAGACAAATTCAATCCAGGTAACTAGTGGTTTTTGATGGGGGAGCATGACATTACCCCCCACCATGATCACCAATGATGATGGTTTCTGCCTCGGATTTTCACCCCCACCCCACCCCCAAAATGGGTCAATGCCTAATGCTTGTTTTCGTTTTCCTACGACCAACTTAGACTTTGTAGCTTTTGCACTCTCGGCTTTGGCTTCAGTTCCGAATTTATGCTCTTTAGCTCTTTGCATTAGTTCACTAACTTTTCACCTACTAACATACTACATACTATAACATACTAACATACTTTTAACATACTATGGTTTCTGCTATGATAAGGCCAATGACCTGGCTTCATCTCCATGTCTGGCTCTGATCAATAAATCCACCTCACAAAACATTCTGGGGTAAAATGATAATCAGCACATTTTTTCACTTAAAGAGCCCTTAATCTAACTTTATGCGCATATTTGTGTAACTAATATTTCACTGATGCAGCACTTTAATCACATGTAGAGCCAGAGGCGGACCCAAAAGCCTGGCTTGGGCCAAATTCAAAAACGTTTCTCCAGTATCGAAACAATCATCGGATTTGAACCGGGAATAGTCGTCGGATTTGCTCAGGACAATATTTATGTCATAAAATGTTCTTAGACATGAAGAAAATTATATTTCAGAGACTGCAATCGCTCGGCAAAAATCGGCCTCCTGGGTCGAGGAGCATGGCTCCCCTGCCCGCCCCTTAGATCCGCCAGTGTGCAGAGCACTTTTACCCCAGGCTAGCAGTATTCTTCAAGACTTTTAGCCCACAGTTTTTTGCAGTGACCTGAGATATATGGACCAAATTTTGTCAGATGCGATCAATTATCCAAGAGTTCAGGAGGAAGCGACCTGCACGTTGAGATTTGATATGGTTAATTTATGGTACATTTCATAAAACTAAAACTAGGAAATAGCTGATGCAGTAGGAAAAATAAGTGCTTGAAATGTGGGTTTAGGTGTCAGGAGGTTTCTCCAGTGTCGAAACAATCATCGGATTTGAACCGGGAATAGTCGTCGGATTTGCTCAGGACAATATTTATGTCATAAAATGTTCTTAGACATGAAGAAAATTATATTTCAGAGACTGCAATCGCTCGGCAAAAATCGGCCTCCTGGGTCGAGGAGCATGGCTTCCCTGCCCGCCCCTTAGATCCGCCAGTGTGCAGAGCACTTTTACCCCAGGCTAGCAGTATTCTTCAAGACTTTTAGCCCACAGTTTTTGTGCAGTGACCTGAGATATATGGACCAAATTTTGTCAGATGCGATTAATTATCTAAGAGTTCAGGAGGAAGCGACCTGCACGTTGAGATTTGATATGGTTAATTTATGGTACATTCATAAAACTAAAACTAGGAAATAGCTGATGCAGTAGGAAAAATAAGTGCTTGAAATGTGGGTTTAGGTGTCAGGAGGTTCTACATAAAGCAAAACAAGTACTGTATAGACAGGGTAGGTATAGAGTCGGAATAGGAAGTACTACTGCTTCATTAGAAGTAAGCGTTCTGATGTGTAAGTACCTACCTAGAGGCATACCTGACGCGAACTACTTCCACGACTGACCGTCATCCATGATAAAAGGCGTCAACACTTACTGGAACAGTTGGAACTACTTAAACGTACTTATTTCTTCACGGAGCCCTTGCATTCACTACTACAGCACTTGTGTCTAGTCCTTATTGCTTCCCAGCACTTAAACCGACTTGCCGAACATCTATTTCTCCAACAACAGCACTTGTTTCCTCAGCTCCCTATTAAAGGTGCATTGCAAGTGCTGTAAGCTGATGTAACCTAATCTACGCCTAGATGTAAATTATTAAGCTAACCTGAACCTACTGATAATTTACCTAATTGTGTCAAACATGTAGGTAATTGATGGTGATGAAATTGATAGTTGATGACGAAGATGGTAGATAGTTCATCACAATTAATGCGTTCAACTATCTGCTGATGTATGTTAGGTTTGTTTGCAGCACATTCTGTAACATGTAACAATGCTCCAAGGAAATAAGTGCTATATTAGGGGAAATCATTGCTTGACATATGTGTTTAAGTGCTTGCTGGCAACCCAGGTTGCAATGTGTTGAGATTGAATTGGGTATCACGAGTGCTCTCGAGCCTCACTTAAGGTATATTGCAAGGTATAGGGCGCCTTTCCGGCCAGAGGGGCGCCACATTTCCATGGAGAGTGGCACATGCCCCCTATGCCCCTTCCCTATATCCTTCCATGCTCTGTAAGTGTTTAATGTGCCGAGCAGCAAATGAAGTGCAAACAATATGTGCTTATTTAGTTAAAACAGGTTCATGGGCACTGCGGGCGCCCGGAATGGCCGTGAACTCTATCAACCTACAAAGCACTTCTTATTCTAAGTTAGCTATTATTTCTTCCAGAATTGTGCTCCAAGGTGACAGCCAGAATGTCATTTGGTTGCATCATACAGATCCGGGCGATCCCCTGGCGGGGCTCACCCAAAAAACGAAAAAAAAAAACCTTATCAGGCTTCCTTCACTTTATCTCGGTGGACAGCCTAAGAACCAGGTTACATGAATTATCTTCTATGGAAAGGAACAAAAGGAGTTAATTATGGGGTAACTTTATTGCTAGCACACACCTTTACTAGAATAACACTTATTTGACCAGTAATATAATTCGGTACTTTTTCCAGCTAAGCTATGTGCTAGCAGCAAATTTATCCCCTTTGCGCTCGTTTCCATGCTTGAATCTAATGGTAAAACTTTGGGGATTTCTTTTGTATTTGGCATGCCGAAATTTCAAAGTAAAAGATTAAAACAATACAAGGACATTACATGTTAAGTACCTACTACTGGCCTTCGGATTGCCGTTCACCGACGTCAAACATCATTCGTTCGGTTTCTATACCAATTTTTGTGTACCGATGTGTTTTTGCCTCAAATCGGCAAACATGACTTCACTCTGATGCTACTCACGCCTGACCATTCATGGCCTTGTAGTCTTTACTTAGGCAATGGGTGTAGAATTGGTAATCGGAGAGCTATTGACAATTTCGCGCAGATATGTTGAAGCGTTTTCAAGCTATCGTGAATATTCGACAAGTCATCAGGGCATCTTTGAACCCCCATCCCTCCCCGGTAAAGGCCGGGCTGAGTATAGACTAACTCTGACTGTTGACCTGGCTTGATCCTGTATTGGCTCATGAGTAGATGAAACGATGATAAGTTGCTGTCTCATGAATCATTAAACTAGTCATAAAAAGAACAACTTACGAACGTGAAAAAAACAAATTACATAATATTCTATGCCAATGTCCATCAATTACATGACCGGTCCTCAAAAGAAAATGTATCTCCCTCCATTCAGTTAATGGTGGGTTAAGCGAGACCAGAGCGGTAGTTGCTATGCCACCTATTGCATTAAGTCCAGCCGGTAAACTTTCCTCCCCGTGGCGGGCAATGAAGTTAGGGGGAGACTAATGCGCGACAACGTTGGGAGGAGTAACGAATTGTTACGCCGAGAATTGTCCAAGATGACGAATCAAGTTGTTCTCTGTTCGATGTCATTTCGCCACTTCCCTCCCCTCTAGGAACCGATCTTGCCTATATTTTGCACTAAGATTACATTTTCTCGAAGTCTAAGAAAATTTTGTAAGATACACATCGTCTCAAGCAGATCCTACGAACGTTGAATAATCTGATGCGTTTTTTTGTTCGAAGATTTGTGGTGAAATTTCCTCCAGCCAGGCTTCTGGATCCGCCCCTGAGCGCGCAGCTTCATCACCTCGCTTGGCCGCGTGCCGCGAACGCATCCATAAGTTGAATAATCTTGCATTATCACATCACACCGTGCATGTAACGCTAAGGCCCGCGTCACGAGGCGCCGGCTCGTTGCAGGACCTAACTAAAATGGATCAAGCTCAAAACCCGACTGTTGTTCCGATATTCCCAACTCTTTGCGTTGGCGTAGCCCACAGTCTAACAGTAGGCCCTCTATTGCTCGTCCCGTCAGCAGTTATGGATTGGCACCAGCGGAGAGAACTCGACGTCACCTGAGGCAGCATTATGTTACACCGGTAGGTGATCAATACTGATCGTCCCAACGGTGTATAAACCGACAAACCAAAACATAACTGGATTTACACCCGATTCCAATTTTCTCCAAAACAGCTTTCGTTTTCACAGTATTATCTATAATCCACGTATTCACTATTCCTTCATAATACCGAGACAATGTTGGGCCTCCCATATCCTCGTTTGCAAATATTGAACTTTCAAGACCATTATGATCGTGAACATATGACCATTATCATCACTATGTTAAGATGGCCTTTCCTGATGAGTCATAAGGAGATTACCTAGAGATCTTATCGCGAAAGAATATGCTAACCTCATAACGCAATGTATATTTTGTTTTGTGAAACATGTCTTTGGGGAGGGGTGTCATGCCTGATTACGTCCAAATGTACATCGTGTTTCGAATCGCTATTCATTTTACCTTCAGAGGAAACCACAAATCGGTAGATATTTGTATGTAGTGTGAATATCGTGAGTAAAGCATGCGAGGGATTTTCATATCTACACAAGTGTACCATTAAGGTTAGGATTTGAAAGTTAACTGAATGGCTACACAAGTAGACGAACCTCAGCCTAGTAGTAGCCATCATGAAGCGACCAGCGCCGGAAGAGAAAGAAAATGGCAGTTCGAAAACGTAAAGAATACCAAGTTTTGTTTGAAAGATTGTTCGAACCGGACTTTTTATGAAACGGACTGCAATGTTAGTAAAATACGGATAAGTGAAAATTCAGCACATATGGCCGAAGTTCGGCAACACCCGGTCTGATTTCCTGATTCACAATTACGAATCCTTACTCGTAGCGGTTAACGGCATGCAGTACGATTCAAATGCCCAAAAGACAGACTGATGTTTACACGGGAACTCGGCGTTTTGCTCGATATCTGGAACCGTCGCAACATGACAAATACACTCCTCCGGTACCACAGAAATAATATGACGCTACCATCATCAGCATGACCAGGTCCTGTCCCACATGGAGAACGCTTGGCCGATACCCACCAACATCCGCCGATCAGCTCCACCGGTGCTCAGTAAGAGCCGCTCAGCAGAGACGCCACCAGCACCGGTCCGGTCATCTCCCCCAGTACCCAGAAGTGGCGGCTCGACAGAAACGCCACCGGCACTGGTCCAGTTAGCTCCCACGGTACTCAGTAGGAGCCGCTCGGCTCGTACACCACCAGCACCGTTCTGGTCAGCTTCCACTGTACTCAGTGGCGGCGGCTCGTCAGGAACGTCACCAGCCCCGGTCCGATAAACTCCCACTGTACCCAGTAGGGGTGGTTCAGCAGAGACACAACCAACACCCGTCAAGTCAGCTCACCCCTGACTCCACTCCACCCTGACTACCCCTGACCCCACTCAGCAGAGGCCGATCGGCACGGACATCGCCAGCATCAGTCCGGTCAATGTCCACGGTACTCAACAAGGGCATCCCGGCTTGGACGCAACCAGCACCGGTCTGGTCAGTTCCCCCGGTATTGAGTGGGAGCCGCTCGGCAGAGACGCCACCATCACCGGTCCGATCAGCTTTCCCACGACCGAGTAGGAACCGCTCGGCATAGACGCCACCAGCAGCAGTCCGGTCAACTCCCACGGTACTGATACCCACCAGGGGCCGCTCGACAGGGACGCAACCAGCACCGGTCTTGTCAGCTCCCCCGGTACCCGGTAAGAGCAACTCGACAGGGACGTCATCAGCACCGGTCCGATTAACTCCCACGGTACTTAGTAGTGTCGGCTCGACAGAAACGACCCCAGCACCGGTTCAGTCAACTCCCCCGGTACTCATTAGGAGCCACGCGGCTCGCACGCCGCCAGCACCGTTCGGATCAGCTCCCACGGTACTCGACAGGGATGCCAGCACGGGTCCAGTCAGCTCCCATGGTGCACAGTAGAGGCCGCTCTGCTCGTACGCCACCAGCGTCGCGCGGTCAGCACCCATAAACTCAGCATGCGTTGCTCGGCAGGGATGCCACCAGCACCGGTCTGGTCAGCTTCCTCGGTACTAGGTAGGAACCGTTCGGTCCGTACGCCAATAGCGTCGGTCGGTCCACTCCACCGGTACTCAGTAAGGGTGGCTCAGCAGTGACACCACCAGCACCGGTCCAGTCATTCACGGTATTCAGGCTCGGCAGCGACGCTACCAGCACCGGTCCAGTCAGCTTCCGCAGTAGTCAACAAGGGCCGCTGGACAGGGATGCCACCAGCACAGTTTGGCCAGCTCCCACGGTACTCAGTAGGGAAGGCTCGTCAGGGATGCATTCAGCACCGGTCCAGTCAGCTCCCACGGTACTCAGCAGGGCAAAGCACATTTTAGCATGTTGGCGTCGGGAAAAATCCCTGCAATGGTCCCAAAAGGTTCTCATTTTATTGTAAAATTTTCCAAAGTTCCATATTCCTGCATACTTTTTTCGTTGTCGTTCCCTAGTATATTTTTTTAATACCCCGCAGCAAGAGGACTTAGCCCCGCAGGAGGGGTTTCGGTAGAGTGGGCCACCAGCACTGGTGCAGTCAGTTACCCTGCGCCCAACAGGAGGCGCTCGGTAATCCTCCAAACTTGACGTAGAGCTTAACGTGCTTCGAGGTGAAGTGGGGGACGGGTGAGGGAAGTTGAGCCTGTATCGTATCGTATCATATCGCATGTTTTTACATTGTGTCCGACGCATTCGGGCTTTATCAATGCATGTATTTCAATAAAACTAGATGACACAGAGCTTGGTTAGGTTAGGTTAGGGTGTGGTCTTTGACTGCCAAGAATGGATTGAAAAACATAGTATATGATGGAAAGCCCCTTCTTGCTGCTCCCCGCTACTGCGCAGTTGGGGTGGCAGCGGAAAAATGAAGGACACCTGGTATTTCAGACAATTCTCCTCAGGTAGCGAATTGCGGTCGCACTAAGCAGGAGCTGATGTTGAACAAAATTTCACGATGCTCCGTGATCGTGACTTCGAAGTACTGAAACTACGTTTCAAGGGAAGTATTGGACGTCCCCAGGGAATATACGTTGCTTCCCAGCGGACGTCATGTTATGTCTTGCTACTTGATGTCACGCGCCAGACTCATACTCATTTAGTCGTGGCTGTGATAAACGACGGTACCGCGCAGGGCGTCTGAGAAGACGATGTGGATGGGTGTGAAGCGGTCCTCGTATGTGGTGGATGGTAAGAACCCTTCACACACGGTCCTCGGTATTCACACCACGTTCGCACAGCTTACACACCGGCAGGGGCGGATGAAGGGAATTTGATTATTACCGTATTTTGATTCTGGAGGCGCGCCATTTCTCCCGATGGGGTGCCATTTCTCTGGATGGGGTGCCTTTTCTACTCTGAGAGGCGCCTTCAGCTGAAAAACGCTTTGAGCGAGGAAAGGAGCACACGCCCGCTGTTGTCCCCCCTGGTTGCGCCCGTGCGAAATCGGTCCTCGGTTATCGCATCGGTCCTCGGTATTCAGTTTCACTCTGATGGCCAACCACGATGCTTTTCTCCACAACCAAATAAGTAGCACATGACAGGACATGCACGACTACGACCGTGCCAAGTCTGAACTTTGTCAGCTGTTGCCTTCACATGGTCCTCGATAGTCGGTGACGAGTCAGAGTCCTCGCTTTACACGCCTTACACGTATAGGTGTGTGTGTGTGTGTATGGGGGGTGATTGTGCCTGGGTGTTTGTGTGGGTATGTGTGTATGAATATCAGAGTATGTACGAAAAACTTGCTGGCATCAAACTTGGTACGTAATTCCACATGAACGCAGCCACTGTGATCATGCATAATGTGTCCAGAGTTTCATATAAATATTGCGTATGAATGTATTGCTGGATGTCTCTGAGTCTCACACTCAGTATACATTTTCAAAACACATTTCGCTTAGAGACACTTCCCTTTCCGATTCGATGAAAATTTACCTTGGTGGTAGTCCTTCATGTAATAGCTATGTAAACAGTTAAGACAATAGCATCATATTTTGCTTCAAACTTCGACATCTGTGAGCAACAGCTTCATAAACCTGAACATTCGCTCGGGCGCACCACTGTCGGCTGAATCATTGCCTTTCGACTCCCCGGTACGAACAGGTGCAGTCTTCATTTTCATACAGTTCAGGGGCTTTCAATACCATCCGTGAGAGGTGGACCATGATTAATTTCCTTACTGTATGGGACAATCATGGCAAGTGTTTGGTCCTGGACTGAAATCCTAGGCGAAACTCGCCGTTGGACCACGGTACAGCTGACCTGTACGATGCTGGAGTTAACTCAATTGAGAGCGCTGTTAGTCCAAGGTGAGACCACGCCGTCAGGACAGTTCATACTGAAGTATGCCAACTATACAAGTAGCTTTGGTCGGCCATGTTTCATCGTAGCTTAGTGCCAATGTTTGGAGGAAAATTGTTACTTAGGCGTTTACGTGCCATCTCCGTAGTATTCATCCTGAACCAGCAATTGTCGGACTTCGGCGAATTAGCACCTGAATTGCCCGAGTGTCGTCAATGCTGTCCGTGCGCGTGAAGGTTGTCATGTGGGTTCCATCCATGTAGCACCACAGGTGCAGTGCTTAGATTCAGCACATTTTTGGGAACACCAGTTGCATAAACTCCGTCACCTTTATTTGGCGTTGCCAATAACCTGCATGTGTAGAAAACCCTTGGTGTGGGGTGGATGACTTGGTAGGAAGTTTTGAATGGAAAGGAGCACAAACCAGTAATTTGGATTGTTCACTGCGTGCGGTCCAATTGGAAACCAAGCTACCCCCACTCTGTTCAAGCTATGACAAACGTCCAACCGGCCCATGGCTCCTGCGCTTAAGGTGGTCTCACGCTGCGACAAACGTCCAGCCGGCCCGAGGCTCCTGCATCCAAGTTGGTCTCAAGTTGTGACAAACGTCTAGTTGGCCCGTAGCTCCTGCGCCCAAGTTGGTCTCGCCGAGTCAAGCAGGTCTCTCGGTGGATCGGCGTGGGCCGCTCACTTGCTGCATTCGGCTTCGGCTGTCGGACATACCCGGGGTGAGGTGGGCGGAGGAAGGGGAGGCTGATCATACAAACTGGCTAAACGCCATCCCAGCCGAGCATACAATATGCAAGCGAAATTTGGAGGCCAGCGCAGCATCTGTTCTGGTGGCATTTCTGATGTCGTTGGATCGCCGTGTTCCTGTTCAGCCATCATGGAAACAAAGTTAGGCCTAAATCGAAGTTCATTTTTAGTAAGAGCTAAGGGAATTGCTTTTTTTTGTTCGGTTGACAAGCTCCCCTACTACCGAGCTTAACTTTGCCAGGTGACAGAAAACACCCCAAATGTTTTGGTATCTTGATCAGGACCTAGTTGATTAATTGGCTTGATTGGTTGGCTGATCATTGTTGATCGCGCAATCTTTATTTTGAGGCAGATGTCAAGTTGTCATGGAATACCATCGTGTTGTTATCATAGAAATATCAGGTGGAATCATATAATAAATTAAAATAATAATCAGGGAATCATATAATAAAATCAGGTGGGCTGCACCCGACGCTGTCATGAATCAGCGCGGCGGCGCTCGCTACATCGAGCCCGTGTCTAGCTGGTGCTTTGAACAAGGACGGACACATTCTCTCCGCTGCTGCTACACTGCAATGCTGCACACGCGGAAACTCCTGAAAGGGGTGTGTCAGGACTGCGAAGGTCAGGCCCCTTTGCTTGTTGACCTGGGCCATGGTAATCGGGAAAATGTACCTAAAACGAATATATGGTGGATTTGTGTACGCGGGTGTACGTAAACAAATGCACGTAGGCGCAGTTACACGCTTTGCAAAGGGCGTAAGCGCAGATGTACATTTTGATGTATTTTGAGGTAGATGTCAAGTTGTCATGGAATAAAGTCGTGTCGTTATCATAGAAAAGCGATTCGGTTCGCATCTTGGTATTGCAGCTTTGAAAACACGTCTTCTATAGGGTAGGAAGATTGAGGAAATGATTGCTATAAGAAGTAGGAGCAAGGCGCAGCATTAGCGCAGCACACGTTGAAGCGGAACATGAATGCAGGTGTGCACACAAACATTTCTCGACAAACTCGCAAAATCGACTGCCATATGTGAATCCTTCAGAGAGTTGTCGTGCTATGCACCCGAAACACTTCCTCCGATTTTGATAAGCCTTACCCGAATGTTTGCTGGGGCGAAATTGCGGAACGTGCACGGTGCTAAAGCGAGCCTGCTGCTGGCACGCTGTGCCCATCACATGACCTGCAATGTCCAGTTCAAGGGAAAAATTTAAATCCAAAGTGTAGCGTGCTGCCAGTGTTCGCATGGCCGCCCTTCTGCCTCGTCCAAATTCGGTTGTTTGGTGCAAAACGATATACAACAAGCAAGCAGTTACATCTTGGATAAATATGGTGTTTTTCTTTTTTGCTTCTTTCAGTGATCAAAACCAAAATCGTTCTTGAAATACACGATATATTGAATACCGTCAACATTTGTTTGCTTCAGCTTGAGGTCTGGGTGGAATTGTTGGCACGGGCATGGCTTAACACATCGCGGCGTGCGATATGTAAAGCCGATATTAAAGTTTGCGCCCTCAGAACATATTGGAGGCAGGGCTGGAGATCTCTCCCGAAGCCAAGAGGATCTGAATGGTGAAACGGTGGTGAGTTCTGGTCAAACAGATCACGTGGGCACGTGTCACGTGTCGCTAACCATAGTCATAATGAAATCAACTAGCTCACAGCATGTTACAAGTCGACCAGCCTGAAAGGTGGTGAAGACATTCGCCTCACAGGGAACCATCGGATTTTGTTTTTAAGACATGTATTCAGATAGAATGTGGAACATGACTTTGAATGACATTAATTCAACATTAGTAGGGTACCAAACTAGGGGGTCCAGTTACCCTGACCTACCCGGGACCTTCAACTATGGTCGGAGGAATGACCAGTAAGGTATATGCAACACCATACTCTGAAATGCAGGGGGCACCACGAGCGAACACTTGGGGCAGGGTTGTGACACTTGGAGATCGCAAACACCGCTTGTGATTGTGGGTTACGACAAATATAAATATGTCTCTTTGTATACTGAACTGAATATGTAGAACAATGCATCATATTGACATCTTAGTTACCAAAGATGCCTTTCATTTTTGGTCATCAATGCCTTTTATATCTTTGACTCCCAACAGAAGCTGTATTTGGACACTGCGGTGGCGCCGTTGCCGCGGTCCCGGTCTCACCGGGTCAGTTCCCAGCTGATCTACCTTGTCTAGGGTGTGGGTGTGGGAGGGAGGGGGGGTAAATGAGAGCGAGTGTGTGAGTCGATCCCTGCTCTTTTCCAGGACATGGAAGATCAATGCATGCACTCTTACCAACTGGGCTATGGGGACTGGCGTATGGTGGCAGCATGAATCAAGCAAAAGCTTTGTGGAAGCAAGCCATCCGTACCGCACCGTTCACACTTAACCCATTTAACGCACTTCACTGCAGTACTATGTCTGCAAGCTGCCTTACATCACTTCCTTCTCCTTTTCACCACTGGGCGCATTGCTTACCCCATGCAGTTGTAACATTGTTCATGTTTTACGTGTGTTATGCACCCGCCCGCCTGGGCCGACTGAGTCTGCCTCTGCGCGTAACGTGTGACCTCGCGCGCTGTCGGCCGCGGCGCGTCGCTGCTGCGCCGGCGGCCGGCCGGCCACGAGAGAGGGAGAGAGGGAGAGCGAGCCGTACGGTCGAGACGTACGGGTGTGCCGCTGTCGTATCCGTCGTGTAGTGCCGACAGAAACTGTTAAATTCCTGTCGGCACGTGTCACTTTTCGGCCCTTACTCACACAGTCAAATATAACGAAAACGTACCGCAATATTTTGAACGGGAGTTATCGCGACGCGAGGTGCCTAGACTACATCACGAGCCAACTAGAACTACCCCACATCTGGTACCGTGACGTGACCGGATAAGACTACAGCACGCCTTTCAGCCTGGACGAGGAAGAGACACGGCTACCTCACAAATCCAGTAAGCCCGGAAAATCCCGAAAATCCCTCCAAATACACCCGTTTCAATTTTGACCACCGATATAATTGTCATAGGATTGTATAGTCAAATGCTCGCTGTGTACCGAATACTGTACGAGTGAATTTTTACGTGAATTAGGAAGCATAGTTGAGACAGTTTCTCCACAGAACTTGCGAAAATTAAACTTACTAGAATACTGAGAACTAAGTAAAATAAAGAAATATGACTGAAATTACTTTTGAAAGATTATCGGATAGCTTTAACCAGATAAGGATGGAGATGCGTGCTCAAGGTTTGAGCCAGCACATAAAACCATTTACCGGAGAAAGCCATTACAAGATGTGTGACTGGATCAAACAACCGGACCGTATCAGCTTCAGCATGGACGACGAACAGCTCAGAATAATCTGTCGGAAAACCCTCGGTGGACCTGCAGCTGAATTTCTGCAACGAATGCTAACTCATCAACCAAATTTGACGTGGGTAGAATTCAAACACATTATGAAAGAGAGATATTCAGGTCTTGCGGATCAAAAATGCTCTCAGGAAGCCTTGCGAAAATTAAAACAGCATCGCGCCGAATTGGTCCAGAACTTTGCGGAGCGAATTCTCACCCTAGCCAAAGACGCATACACAGATATGAACAGCCCTGCCACGCAGGAAATACTGATTGACATCTTCAATAAGGGCGTGCAAAGTAACCAGCTGGCTGCCAAGTTGTACAGACACACTTTCCGGAACTTAGAAGAGGCGATACAATTCGCAGTACGCGAACAAAATTTGGAGCGAACACTTCTCTTGACTAGGGAAATACCGAAACCGGAAGATGAGCCAATGGACGTCCATGTGATTCAATCAGGAAACGATCGAATGGACAAATTAGAGAAGCTAGTGGTATCTCTGAGCGAAACGGTGTCGAAGCTAGCAGCGCAAAAACAGGATCCCCAAAATCACAACCCCAACCTCAGCCTGGACCCCGAGTGTTCCACCCATCCTACCCGCAGTATCCGCGCCCACCACGACCTTACGCCCCGGACCCAGCTATGGACCTCCCCCGCAGCGCCCCCTACAGGCCCCAGAGTTTGGAGGCCACAACAGCCAAATCAGCCCGGCACCTCATTCCAATGGACCACCGATGGCAGACCGATATGCATAAAATGTACCAAAATAGGACACATCGGACGGCAATGTTGTTCCTGCCCAAATCCCCCTAGACAGACGGGAAACTGAAAAGCTGCAAGGTGAACGACCACCACGATGGAGCCGAAAGTAAACAGAAACAGAAACCACAGAGGAAGGAAAGGAAAAATATCCGGAAGAAACGAGACCCCGAAAAACGGAAACAGAAGCTGGACCGAGTACAACAAATTCGCATCAAACCCAACACGCCCATGTGCTGGCTTAAAATTGGTAATCAGAGAGCATACACACTGGTGGATACTGGCGCAGATATCTCGCTAATCTCAAAGGAGTTCTTCGACAAAATTGCAGAGAATCAAACCCTCAGATTTTCAGGAGATCAAAAAGACCGCATTCCACTCATTTCAGCCAGCGGGCATCGCTTGAAAAATATCGGTGTAAGAACGTTCACAGAGTCGAGATGAGTAAGTTCAGAAAACCTTTCAGCTTTCAAATCGTAGAAGGCCTGACACAACAGTGCATGTTGGGAAATTATTTCTTGACCGAGTTCGGAGCAAAATTAGATTTCGAAGAAAAAGCCTTGTGCATTGAAGGAAACATGGTTCCCCTACGACCCCAGCGTACGACTAGTGCGGAGGCGACCTCACTAGTCAGAATAAAAGGACGCATTCATATCCCGGCCAATACGGTCGTGGAGTGTCCAGCAGCTGTGAACAGAGTTCAACTTGTGGAACAGACATGCTATGTGCGATCACTGGACAACATGCCACTGATTTCCGAGGAGCCAGGCTTGTTTATAGCCGAGGTAGTGGCCAAACCAGACCGCCATAAGCGCTTACCAGTGAGGATCATAAATACCACTACTAGAGATTTTACGTTGTATCACAATCAAGTGATAGCATTCGCTGAGAAAATAGACGAAACGGACTTGGAAAATCTAGTTGACATGTCACAGTACATTGACTTGACCCCGGCTACCACACCCGCTGACCCAATTGAGCAAGCCCAGCTGTCGCATCTGACGGGCGCTGACAAAGACGAACTCGAACAACTGCTACGTACCAACGCTGACCTATTTGCTGCAACTGACGCCGACCTCGGTACGACCGACGTCATACACATGGACATACAAACTGCTGACCATCCCCCCATCCGTCAAGCACCTTATAAGACCCCATTTTCTCAGCGAAAGTATGTAGAGGAGCAAATTAAAATTATGCTCGAAGCAGATATAATTGAAGAATCTGACAGTCCGTGGGCCGCGCCCATTGTCATCGTACGAAAGAAGGACGGAAGTGATCGCTTTGCAGTCGAGTATAGAAAGCTGAATAACGTAACGAAGAAAAACAGCTATCCACTTCCGCTGATAGAAGACATTATCGCGTCCCTCGGTGGAGCGAACTTCTTTTCATCGTTAGATTTGAAATCGGGATACTGGCAAATCCCAATGTCAGAAGAAAGCATACCAAAGACTGCATTCACATGTTTCTTAGGTTTGTGGAATTTTAGAAAGATGCCATTTGGAATCTGTAACGCTCCCGGGAAATTTATGGAACTGATGAACAAAATACTATCAGGAATTCAGAACCAATTTGCAACCGCTTACATCGACGACATAATCGTATATTCGGAAACATTTAAGGAACACCTAGTTCACTTGGAGGAAGTCTTTCGTCGTCTACGAAAAGCCAAATTGAAGCTGAAACTCTCGAAATGCGATTTTCTGAAGAAGGAAGTCCAATACTTAGGTCATGTAGTGTCCGCCTCTGGCATCAAGCCAAACCCGGAGAAGGTAGAAGCCATCCAACACATGGCAGCACCAATCACTGTGAAAGGAGTCCGTTCATTCATCGGCATGTGCTCCTATTATAGACGATTCATTCCAGGATTTAGCCAAACTGCAGCGCCACTGATTAACTTAACAAAGAAACATGCCATATCCATCGGGACAGATGATTGCGAAAATGCGTTTGCAGCGCTAAAACAAAAACTAGCTTCTGCACCTGTCTGTCAAAGTGGAGCTATATTATTCACGCCTATATCACGCTGCACCATTAATGTCTGATCTTCGTGGCATTTGTCTGTTGACTAATTTGCACAATATAGAAGTGCTGGCTTTGGAGGAGCGTGTCAAGATGTGAGAACAGAGCACGGAGATGAAGGCTTCGAACCATTGAATTTATAACCGGGGTCTTAAATATCGCAAACACTGAGGTACCCTAGACTAATCAACGTGCCAAAGAAGTTTGCCCCCATCAGGGATGGACCTGAAAACTTCACTACACAGTATATCTAGCGGCTTTATTCAGTCAGCCATTTATGAGTTCTTCCGTAAATCCTGATATCTCCAGCTGGATGTAATTTCCGCTGTAGAAAGAGCAAGGGAGCTTCTCGAATGTCAATGAAGTCGTCATCTGGTCGGTGCGCCGTGCTCTGCGACCTCCACACAATTACCAGCTTATTATATATTTGCTTTATATATTGTTGATTTATTATTATGTATGTTATATGGAATTATTCTGTCATATACATAATTCGTTTTTATATTTATACTTTATCGATTTTATATTTGATATTTGTATTATATTATAATAGGTACGCCAGCATATTTGCACTTTCCCAGTTAATTTGTGACATAAATCCGACTAGAGTGATGTGTTCAGATTTTCTGATGTGATGAGTGAGTGATGAGTGATGAGTGATGAGTGATGAGTGATGATTGAGTGATGAGTGATGAGTGAGTGAGTGAGATGTGATGAGTTGAGTGATGAGTGATGAGTGATGGGTGAGTGATGAGTGATGAGTTCAGATTTTGATTCAGATTTTGTGACAGAATTCCGACTAGAGTGATGTGTTCAGATTTTGATTTAATATTTTTTCCTTCTAAAAAACCATAGCATGGTTAGCATGGTTTAGCTCACAGCAGTCGGTAACCGCCCGATGGCCGGCGATCACGTCATGCGAATGAAGATTCCTCAGCCACAAAGACCTCAGAGGCGGCTGGCGCCACCTACACGTTTAATAGGATGCCCCCAAATGGGATGGCCTCAGAGCAGGATCTTCGAGTGTGTGTGTGTGTGTGTGTGTGTGTGTGGTTGAATTTGGCCAGCCTGCTACCATGTGGTGATATCGGCTGTTTCTGTGTGTTTGTAGGTGTGTATATGTAGCTGTGTTGGCATTAGATGAGGGGGTAAGAGGGTGTGAAGAATATGGTAGTTAGGAGATTTAGACGAAGAGAGGAGGAGTAAAGCTGACTTGTTGAGCGATGCCGAAGTAGATTTGAAGACGTCTTGAAGCTAGATGTGAGCTGAGCAGAGATGAGATGAGCAGAGTTGCGTGGAGTTGTAGAGAGCTGGTCGAAAGCCGAAGATGATGCAGTAGAGAAGAGTTGCCAGTCTGGACGGTGCCAAGCTGGGGTGTAGTGGGTGGGGGGGGGGTCGGGGCATCGCCACAGTGATTGAACATTGCAAGAACGTCACATTATATCATAATCACTTTTGGGGATAGTTGTTTTAGCTTTTCTTGTCTTTTGGAACTTATCTTTAGTTTTTTTTTCTGGGTCTTTTCTTCATATTCTTTTTTCTTTAAAATCACACGATGACCTTTCCTCGATTATTATAAAAATAGTCGAAAGTTACTTAGATGGTGTATATTCGGGCACAACCCTTCGTCAAACCACAAAAATAAGCAATTCCAACTGACGGTCGAATTCTCACTGCCATACTTTATTATCTGTGTCGATGTCGTGCCTTGCTAGGCATGGGCTTTTTGATTCCGGAGACGCCTTCAATACGTACAAGGCAAGACATATATTTCTGCACATTTGCATACATTGTTCACACACGGCGGTGCCTACTGTAAAAATATGTATCGAAAGCACTAAAGTTAACTAAAGTAAACTATTCATTTGGGGGGGGGGGGGCTCCTTTCATGCCTATCGCATCTATTTGCTCTTTTTTTGGTAAACACCCTGCATTGCTGCACCAGGACGAAAAAAAACAACCCCGAAGCTATCACAATCGGCACACGCACATCTCGTTCCTGGAACGTAACATACTTGACATGCACGTTATACACACACTGTTGATACATGCTTAAAGACTAATTGTATCACAATATCGGCCAAGAGGTTGTGTTCGAGTTTAGGTCAGGTTTATGTTCCTTAATGAGTAATGACTCAGCGATCTTCCGATCCACATGGTCTTTCGCTTTGAATAGTATCCGAAGGTCCAAAGGAATAGATGTATGGTGATCCTGTGTGTGGGCGTTTCTGAAGTGGTCTCCAAAAGGGGTGTCGGCTGTTTGATTTAGCATGTCCTAAATCACCTGTCCTAAATGTCCTAAATCATTTGTACGGACATTCAAAAAAACACAAGGCGGGTACTGACAACGTGACACCAGATGAAATACATTCACTTTATAGTTTGAAGACTAATGACGCCATTGTCGTGAAGCAAAGCGACAAATGTAAAGGTTTTGTTGTTGTAAAGCGACAAATGTAAAGGTTTTGTTGTTGTAAAGCGACAAATGTAAAGGTTTTGTTGTTCTGGATAAAACTGAGTATGTAAGCAAAGCGACAAATGTAAAGGTTTTGTTGTTCTGGATAAAACTGAGTATGTAAGCAAGGTCAAATGTGTCCTGAATAATGAGGATAATTATGAGAGACTATCCAGGGACCCGGTACCGACGGCAGAAGCTAAAACAAAAAGAACCATTAAAGCAGTGGCGAAGGGCAAACTAACGGAAGAAAAAGCCAAAGAACTCACCCCTATGCATAGCAGAACACCTGTTTTCTACGGCCTACCAAAAGACCACAAACCTTCGGTACCTATTAGACCAGTGATCTCAGCATGTGGCGGTCCAACAGAAAAAACTTCCTGTTTGCTTGAAAAAAATCCTACATCAATTGCTAAGGTTTGTGCCGACTCATCTGTCGGATACCAATGATTTTCTCAAACGTACATCCAGTCACATGAATTCTGAGGGCATTCCTAATAATGCGATATTTTTCAGCATAGACGTTGCAAATCTGTACGGCAGTATTCCGATATCTGAAGCCATAGATGCTGTACATGAGAAACTCCAAGATTACATCCGGGACGTAACTAGTTTTGGCTTAACAATAGACGACGTATGTACCCTACTTACACAGTGTCTTAATGACAGCGTTTTATCTTTCGGTGACGGCTTCTACAGGCAAAAACAGGGATTAGCAATGGGAAACCCGTGTGCACCTGCACTAGCTATCATTTTTTGGACAGGCTGGAGCAAGATGTTTTGGACAATGTCGCAGAAAAGCCCAAGTTCCTATTTAGATACATTGATGACTACGCAGGACTATGGACACACGGAGAGCAGGCCCTGGTAGGATTCCTAGAAATTCTGAATTCACAACACCCGAACATCAAGTTCACTATGGAGCACTCAGGGGGTGGCGCCGGCGTACCATTCCTTGATACTTTTGTCAAGTCGAAAATGCTGAAGGGCGCACTAAATTAGAGTTCGAACTTTACATCAAACCGACCAACTCTGGCATTATTTTACATTACATCTCTGCACATCCCACCTCCACCAAGCATAACATTGCTAGGAACAGCTCCCACAGGGCCATTAACAACTCTTCCAATTCAGATTAAAAAAAACGGAGCATTGACAAAATCTGGACTTTACTTTTGGACAATGGTTACCCAAGAAAATTACTATCTAGGCTTTTGCGGGAAGTGAAAGAAAGCAAAAACCGCCAGCACACTAGGATTTCCAGGCATCGACGCACATGGCATGATCAAGATGATGGCTTTTTAACTCTGCCCTACATCGATGAAAACATACTTTGTAAGGTAAAGGAAATAGTGAGAAAGTCTGGCCTAAAAGCGAAAATAGCTTGGAAAAACGACAGCAAATTACGCACTTCTTTGATTCATTCAGCTTTCACTAAGCCTAGGTGCCCAGGAGTACTGCGTTGCCACACCTGTAGGTCAGGTTTCAACGGAGACTGCACCCAAAAAAAACGTAGTATACAAAATGTTTTGCAAGCTGTGTCGGGCTACATACATAGGGGAAACAAAACGCCCAGTCCGACTCAGATTCAACGAACACATTCGGGACATGTTAAATGAAACAGCCTACACCCCTTTTGGAGACCATTTCAGAAACGCCCACACACAGGATCACCATACATCTATTCCTTTGGACCTTCGGATACTATTCAAAGCGAAAGACCATGTGGATCGGAAGATCGCTGAGTCATTACTCATTAAGGAACATAAACCTGACCTAAACTCGAACACAACCTCTTGGCCGATATTGTGATACAATTAGTCATTACGCATGTATCAACAGTGTGTGTATAACGTGCATGTCAAGTATGTTATGTTCCAGGAACGAGATGTGCGTGTGCCGATTGTGGTAGCTTCGGGATTGTTTTTTTTATCCGTCCTGGTGCAGCAATGCAGGGTGTTTAACAAAAAAAGAGCAGATAGATGCGATAGGCATGAAAGGAGCCCCCACCCGAAATGACTAGTTTACTTTAGTTAACTTTAGTGCTTTCGATAAATATGTTTACAGTAGACACCGCCGTGTGTGAACAATGTATGCAAATGTGCAGAAATGTATGTCTTGTCTTGTTCGTATTGAAGGCGTCTCCGGAATCAAAAAGCCTATGCCTAGCAAGGCATCGACATAGATAATAAAATATGGCAGTGAGAATTCGACCGTTAGTTGGAATTGCTTATTTTTTTGTGGTTTGACGAAGGGTTGTGCCCGAATATACACGATCTAAGTAACTTTCGACTATTTTATCATCATCGAGGAAGGGTCATCGTGTGATTTTGATGAAATAATATGTTCCTCGCCAGAGCGCTAAATGATTCTTTTTTCTTTTTTAACATATCTTTTAATTTTTCCCCAATCTTTTTTCATTTTTTTTCACAGTTGTTCGAGTATGCGTGTGATAGTGAGAAAGTGGAAGATATGTTCGTGTAATGCTGGATGGTCGTCGTTGAGGAAAGTAGTGAGGTTTAGTGGGATGTTGTGTGTGGTACAATAGTTTGTGATATGTTGTCTTTGGTTGGTGTATTTGGTGCAGTAGATGAGTATGTGTTTGATTGCGAGTGTTCGGTGACATGTTGTGCATTGTGGTCGTGAGCGTTGTAGGGGGAGGTAAGAGTGTGTAAGTGCTGTGTGTCCGATGCGTAGACGTGTTAGTGTACGTTCTTTGAATCTGGTGTGTTGATTGATGGTGTGCCAGTGTTCGTGTTTGGCGTGTATTTCGTGAAGTTGTGTTATTGCTGTGTCCCATGTTTGTTGTATGTGTTTGTTGATAGCGTGGCATATTGTAGGGTAGTAGTCTGATTATGAATAGGGGCATTGTGTGGTTTGTTGTAGTGTTGTGGCTATGTTTGCTTGTGTGTCTGCGCGTGTTCGTTACCTTGTATGTTTGTGTGGCTTGGGATCCAGAGGAGGAGTGGTCGTTGTCGAGTGTTTAGTTTTGTTTGTATGTGCAGTATTTTTTGGGATGAGGGGGTGTTTGAATTTGGTGTAGGGCGTTATGCTTTGTAGTGCTGATTTTGCGTCCGTGGCTATGATGTTGTGTTCAATTGTTGTGTTGTAGATGGTGGATTAGGCCGAAAAGATTGCGTATAATTATGCTGTGCATGTGGATGCTGTGTCGTGCAGACGGGCACGCAGGATGACACGGGGCGGTGTTGCATTAGAGTACAGCACCGCCGCTGTGCCCGTCTGCTGTGTATGTGATTTTAAACCGTCGGTGTAGATGATATTGTAATTTGTGTATTGTGATGTGAATTGAAGGAAGCGTTGTTGTATTTCGGTGTCTGTGTATGTGTGTTTCGGTTTGTCGATGAGGAAGT